>APFE030813059.1:69105-80421 GCA_000404065.3 Pinus taeda | reverse complement strand
GTACTTTGAGAACCATTGACATTACTGGTGGTCTCTCCCACCCTTGTTAACAGTTTACATCATTGACTGGTAATCAAGTGGTTTCTACCATGTTCGACATCGACTCATTTATTCACATGGCTAGAATCGTACCAATTCGGGGAGTAGAGATGAAGACCCTGGATCTAGTTTCCACCATCCAGGCTGCGAGGAGTTTTGTATTCATTATGTTGTAGACCAATCATAAACAGATGGCTGCGTCCATACTGTGTCTACACGAGTCTATGATTATGATGTATTATGAAATCAATCCTGTATCAGAGTAGTTAGTCTGATAGTTAAAGTTTTTGATCTGAGTATGGGAATGCCTACCTCAGCGATGATATGATCTTATACATGTATTTTGTGTTGAAAATTGCAGGTTCTGACCGGGCTCTCCACAACATGATCCTCGAAATTATAAAGTACTTCACCCTTCCTATATGATATAAACCCCTTATCTATTACAGGCTTCGTACTTTAGGGGGCAATCTGTTACACTGAAATTTGTCACCATGACTATCTGCAGTTAATATGGCTCCATCAATAGTCATATTATCCTCCTTGTCAAGCCTCATACCTCTGCTCTTCATGTCAAACTTCAAAAAGAGAGAAAGTCACTTAAAAAACATCTTTATCTCTGGGTACGCAGGTTCTCTCTACCTTGCCTGCGTGTACGCACTCCAAACACACTGTACCTGCGTAATTGTACGCTCTGTAAGCCAAAGGCAAAGGTTGGGTGCGTACCCCTGTAAAGGTCAAAAAGCACGAGTTTCATCTTTAAAAAGTTACTTGTGGTCACTTCTAGAGCCTTCTAGAAGAGTTTTTGACGTGTATTGAGCGCCTCCAGATGGTTCATGCACCCCTATGATAGAGGAGCTTATCCCATCAAGAGAGGAGCTACCCCATCCAAAAGAGGGAGTATCCCATTGATGTTGGAACTGAATAACTTCCTCTAGAACACTATAAATACAGGCATTGGGCCAGAGGAGGGGAGGTTGAAAGCTGAACATTCCAAAGGGTAGATGCTGTTGGAATTAGGACTTCCATTGTTAACCTGTGAGGAGAGATTACCATCCTTTCTTGTTGCCATATTGGAAGTGGGTGAGCTTGTCAAAGTAGAGGAAATCTCTTGTTGGGCCCTGGGAGGAGCTTGCACAACACCAAGGCTCTGGTTGTAATGGTTCCTTTTTTGTTTCCTTAATACAAATAAGTCCATTCTTCTCAATGATTTGTTGTTAATGAATTATTTCATGTACTCCTTGGTCTATATGATGAATATGCTTTGTTTTATGAAATATTCAGGTGTTATGAAATATTCAGGTGTTATGTATGCAGGTCTTAAAGTGAAGGAGGAGCTCATCTGGATCAGCAAGGCTGGACTGCTACAACAAGCGTTGGATTTGAGGTAGGCTCGAACAACACTTGGTTTCTCATAGAATAATGTATGTTTAGAGAAGGATTGCTCTTGTTTGTATTTTTTGTTACTAGAGAGTCTTAGACTCCTAGGGAGGTTAGGTTTGTCCGCAAAAATAACTCTTTCTGCATGACAGTGGGAATGATGATGATAATCCTCCCATGGTGGCTCTCTTATCATCATTGATTTGACGCCTTCATCCATAGAATGTATATGTGAAAAAGGATCCAAAGAGGTACCATATTCTAACGATCTATCTACCCATACAATTGTTAAGTGCGGATTATGGTTTGCTGCACAAGCTCAAAAGATTGATTGATATGATAACTCAATGGGGCTTAACAAAAACACCTCACTATGACCATCAATTTCAAAGTGGCTGGAAATATTCGTAAAATCAGATGATGTAGAAGAAATCACATTGCAAGTTGCTACTCTTGCCACTTCTGCCAAACCAGATGGTGGCATGAGGGTGAAAGTGCTCATTAGCGAAGGATCTTTAAGGAGACCTACTCCAACACTTTGAAGTGACAGTGGGGGTTCGTGTATCAACATAATGCTTCCCGTAGCCTGTGAACTATTGGCAAAGAAGGCTAGTTGATCAATGATTATGATTCCACCCTTGAAAGGGAATGCAATTGTACGAAAGTACATAGAAACAACAACAGCCATAGCATATACCCAAGGCCTTCCTAGTAAAATGTTGTAATTGAGGAGTCTGTCAACTACCTCAAATTCAATAGTAATTGTTTTGCCCCCTAGTTCGATGTGCAGGTTACTCAAAATCCTATATGGAGTATATGTTATTCCATCAAAGGCTTTTAATGTAGTTGGTGATCATGACAATGGCAGTGAACCAAGTGTTTTCCAGCATATCATGGACATAATGCAAGTAGATGCCCCCTCATCAATAATAGTTCGGTGAAAATTATTATTGAGAGATTTTACCTGGATTAGGAAAACTAATTGCACTGGTAATTGTGGTGAATATCCCGCATGGTTAAAAACAACAAAATTTGAATCTGTAGGATCTATTCCACCTATTGATGACAATAAAGTTTACTTCTGGGAGGGACAGCTTTGCAACACCTCGAGTTTCGACATAACGGAAGGTGATTGAGACAAATCTTCCACTATATTATAGTTTTGAGCTGCTCGAGCACAAGGGTTGAATGTTGATTTGTGCACAACTCCCTTTGGTGGTTTTATTATCAATTTAGGTATAACTGGTGGAACAACTTCACATGAAGTCAAAGTCGAAGTACTAGGTTCATCATTGGCCTGATTATTCGACGATGATGGATTTCCATAATCTTTGTTTCTTGTTGACACCAAAACATCATTTTTTGGATTTGTGATGGATAACATGAGTACTTGGGATGTGGAAGCATGGTCAGTTGCAACCAAATGTGTCTCCGGGGTTGGAAAAGGATCTATCAACATTGCTGATGTGTTTGAAGTCTTTAAAAATTTAGAGACCTAAGAGTGTTGTGGACAGTCTCTTGTATAATTCTCATCATTACATATCAGACATGGATAACGAGGTTTCTTAGTTGCGTTAGAGGAATCATATTATTTCTCTGGAGAGGAATTGTCTTGCTTCTTTTTGTTATACTTCCCCTTTTTCTTACCTCCTGGTTACTTTGGATTTTGACCTTTGTTAGATGTCACGACACTAATCTCTGAGGCAAGAGTGTTTTTTGATGCAGTTGTAGTTCTATTGGAAACAACAAGAGTTTGACCAGATGGTATTCCTCCCGCTTGTGTGCTTGAAGAACCGATCACATTGTCGCCAACATGAGAGTCCTTACTCGATTGTGGAGGTGGTGGAATAGTGAAAGCTAGTATAGGTGCATTGGGAATTTTATCATAGAGTGTGCCAGATTGTGTGTAAATAAAATCCAAGTATTGGGCACGAGCAATGACTTGCTCTGCGGTGACAACTCCACCTTTCTCCACATCCTAGGTGATTAATGGCAACAAGGACTTTATGAACCACTCAGCTAAAAGCTGATCGGGAAGATATGTCTTAACCATTTGACGAATACACTGCCACTCATGAATATGATCTGATATATGGGTAGTAGTAGTCTATTTAAAGTTGGTCAAGATCTCTATTCCAGTCTCATATCTGATAGGTAACTGGAAGTGGGTCAAAAAGGTAGTGGCTAAAGTGTTGAAGTTAGTGAAAGAAGCTATTGGTAATTCAATGTACCATAAAGTGTTCTTTGGAAAAGACGAAGTCTGATTGAATCATCATTCAAAGTGTTGGATGAACACCATAAATGAAAGTTCATAACATGATTCAATGGGTATTCTCTAGGATTTTTGTTAAACTTCGAAATATCAGATGGTAACTAATGCAGAATTTCCGACCACCAAGGTGCATATGAGATTGGATCATTGGTGAGTCAGTTTAAATCTGGTAATTCTAGAGTTGCTATGAATGGCAACTGTCAATTCAAATCAGGTTGATCATACCCAGGATATGATGGATTTGTCTATGTAATAGTTCTTTACATACCAACATAGGGCATCTGCATTTGGTAACCTTGGTATAGTTGTTGAAAAAAATAGTCTAAGGTGGTTGTTGATAGCCACGTTGAATTTTTGGTTGTCCATAACCTGCAAATCCTTGTTTCCCAAGACGTTGGTAAGCTTGATATTGACCAAAGCCAGGTTGAGCTTGTGAACCAAGTCCAAACTAAGGTTGGAACTATTGCAACTAGGGTTGTTGGAATTGCGGTAGCCATGGTTGTTGAACCAACTATTGTGGACTTAACTGTTGTTGCCCAGCAATGGAAGGTTGGCCAAGTTGTGAATCAACTATTCCAGTGTAAGCCTAAGTCAGTCTAGATAAAGGTATACTAACCTAAGGTTGTTGCTGAACTCCATAAACAAGTGGTTGTTGTATAACAATTTCAGAAACTTGAACCTCTTGACTTGAAAATTGTGGTTGCAAGGGAGAAGGATTAGTTTGTACCGATTGAGATACAACAGTTTGAGCTTGTGACTATGGCACAGTAGTAACAACAAGTGTAGTAGGAACAATTGACATAGTTTGCATTGGCTGTGTTGGATACACAAGCCTTGGTTGAGTAGGCATTGTTGGTTGCCATTGACAAACTCTAATTCCAGGTTGACTTGAATATTGTGGGAAATTACCATATGGTTGTCCTCCAGGATAAGGAGAATACGATGAATAAGCATATTTCTCTCCATATGGTGGTAATCTAGTTTTTAATAGATACATAGGTTTTTGTTGACTAGATTTCACGACCTGATACTGATGTGCAGGACCAAATTGTTGAGTTCCCATTAGAGAAGAACCAGGTAAAATTCTTATTGAGGACATGGTTGATGACCATGGTACAAAAGAAACCCCTGAGTGGATTCCTGATAATGACTGGTAACCAATCGGGACAGACGATTCACCATACAAGTGCAACTTAGGTGTGGTAGAAAACATCGAAGGAGTTACAACAGAAGATTCTACTACAGCTACATCAAATGATACAGTCTGGGATGTTAACGGTTGTTCAGCCATAGTTAATTGTCCCAAACGTTTTCCTAAAGATTCAATAGGTACTTGAAAGGAAGCAAGATCAGACGAAGCAATGTAACCAAGAGTAATAGGGTAAAGATAAAGCCCAGTTCCAAAGTTAAACAGGGTTCTAGGTGTGGAATATTCTACTAATTTCTCCTCTATGGAAATCAAATCTGGTGGAAGAATTTGACCGTCAAGTCCATAAAATATTTCTGGTGTTGACGAAAGTGTAGTTTCAAAAGTTACTGATGTCTGAGGGGTAACAACTTCTGAATGTTGAAATTCAAAGTCCAAATGTTTAGGTAAATGAACAATAGTTTAAAAGGGAGGTTCCTAAACAACTTCAGGTTTAGATGTAACTTCTATTTGAACTGGGATAGATTCTGGGTGAACTTTTGGTTGAACTGATTCAAGTTTAAAAGCACTTTCTTGTTGAACAATTTCAAGTTGAGTATCGACTTGTTGTTGGACAACCTAGGTTACTATTTCACTAGGATCAGTGCTAATGTCTTCAGGTAATTGTGAAACTTCTTCTTTAGGAATGGATGTACCATAAATAGTCAGAGTAACTAGAGTCTCTGTACCTACCGAAATAGATGTTTCAAGTAACTCAAATGAAGAACTAGGAGTTCTTGATGTACTAGACTTAGTTAAATGAGACTGCTTTGTCAGAATTGGTGTTGTTTCAGGAGGTAAAGGTGGTTGGTTCATTGTTCTCTGTGAACGATGGGGTTTGGGTTGATGGTCCTCCATGATTGCTGATTAATTTTATTATCAAAAAGAAATAAACAAAAAGGGGTAACTAGGCACAAGGTTTACCAAGCAACTGTGAACTGCATAATACCTCCTGGAAAACCAAGAAGTATGGGTAGGAAATCTCCCCGAATGTTGTGTTTAGTGTATCACACTTGCAAGGTGGTCGACTCGGTTACTTAAGGATGGATAGCAACCTAGTTTTGTACTCCCATATATACTCGAAGGTACGTGGAGGCCCAGTCCATATAAGCGTTGTCTAATGCAAAACTGCACAGTGAGAGCATTCCCATATACTTTACCTACTGTAACACCACCCTATATACTAGAAGGTACATGGATGAGCTACGATATACTCACATACTGGAATGAGGTATCACACTCGGGATGTATTGCAGACAAGTTAGCAACAACTGCTTGGTTTAACAACAACGGAACACGTCTCTAACCTAGAGCCACTAAATGTTTTCATTAATGACAATGCTCCATTAGGTAAATTAATGTTTATTTTAGGTTGATCTTGCTTAGGAATTTGTCTTTCAAGTTCACCACGTGATGTATTATGAAATTCCTAGGAATGCAACTATCATGGTAAGCATACATTCCATTCAATTTTAACAACGAGAATGCTAGCTACTTAGGGATATAGCAATTAGATTTCTTTTGATCAAGAAGCAAAGAGCACAATCTAAATGAAAATTCCCTACACTATTCATTTTAGCACACAGAAACTCTTTTGAATGGAATATGCATGTATTTCTTTTCAATTTCCCTTAATGTGAATGATTCAAAAAGGAAAACTAATGCACAAACAATCAACAAACTCTTTTCGTAAAAATGACAATTTAGCGATAATTTATTTTCAAGGAAAGGAAGACTCTATGACACTTTCATTTTCAAATAAATGAGGAATTATGACACTTTGAATGAAAATAATAATCATATGCACATATCAACCAATTGATATTTCATGACTGAAGATTTGACGACAATTCAACTTTCAAAGGAAAAGAGGATTTTACGACACTTGCTTTTGCTAAAGATCAATCGATCAAAACTAAATTTTGACTATAGATTGAAATTGAAAAAGTAAACACATAAGAAACATTTATAAATCCTAGTCTAAGTAGGGCCAAATTAAGGAGATTAAGAACTATTTTCAGAGACAAAACATCATTGACATTCAACAACTCATTCAAAAAAGAGAAAATTCGCAAAAAAACTTTCAGTTCCTAGATGAGAAACTGACCCTCAAGGGATCAGCACAGGAAACAGTTAGAGATAGTGCACTGAATCGTGCTAGATCTATGTGGGAAGTGCATTGAAGTGCACTGTGTCCTTCAATAAACTGCGCTAGTGACAGTAAGCCATTCTGAAAGCAATTTCGACATAGTTTCGACTCAATTTTCAATGAAAAAAGATTGAAATTCAATCAATGACCACAAGTATAGTATGTATAAATGTCTTAAGAGGCTGATAATCTACTAAGATGGATGATCATTCCAAAGTGGAGTCACCAATTTGTTTTGGGAAGTTTTAATGTTCTTGGATAAACACCTAACCCTCTAGACTAGTAGCTTAATATAGAAACAACAATACAAAGCATTCTCTACCTTTTCTATAAACAATAGATAAAATAAGAAAACAGAGAACCTACTTGTAGCTTCCACTTGTTCCTTACCTCCCTTGACCGATTTTGTTGCTCCTTCCTATACTTAAGGCGCTTGAGAAGTACCCACACACAAACAGAAACAAAAACCCATCAAAGCATATAATAATGATCTATTGATTAAACATAGCATGGAATCAAGTACATGATAAGCATATGAAAGCATCAAAAGACAATACAAGCACATGGAAAAATCCTTGAACACTTCATTAGTGAAAGGAAGAGTTACAACCCAATTTGCCTGATTCAGCATCACTCCTCCAGTTCAATCCCATCCTCGCCTCACAACAAACAAGACACTTTGACATCATTACAATACTTGCAATTAAATCAAATCTCATACCAACAACATCTCTCTACAATTCAATAATTTCCAGCCCCTAATCACTTAGATGAGTGGTATTTTTATAGGTGAATGAAGGAAGTTATGCCATGAATGGTGATAATGAATGCCCTCCTAAATTTAGAATTCAATTCCATGGAAAAAGGGATAAAGGGATTGATGTTCCTTAACTCCTTTCCTCATCCAAATGTGAACTCAAAGGAGTGGATAGTCTTGAGAAACTTCTAGAGGCATCCAATGGATAAGGAATATTCGAAACCCTCATGGAAATTTGCTCAAACTCACCCAGCACAGGCCAAAGAGGTACCAGGTGTGCTGCATAGCATCCTGATATTGTATGGTTTGCATTGCAGCGCACACTAATGAAGGCCTACCTGCGCTGATCTTCTTGGAGGCAGTTTTTGGATGTCTTCAGTGATGGAACTTCTTGGGAAGTGAGGCATTCTGATGTTTAACTTCTTTAGGGCATGTAACAACTACATTAGGGGTTGATGGGCCCTAATAGTATCGATCTGTAAGTTGGGGTTAATGTGCCGAAATGGTTTTGTAACAACTTCCTAGAGGATTTTTCCTCAATTCGGCCTCAAAACAAGATTTCCTACAAGACGTTACAAGATTTCCCATAGGATCCCCTGGAAACCTACATGATCCCCTGAAAACCTACAAGATATAGCTGAGAGCAAAAGGATGGATGTTGAAGGTGATGGAAAGCTTGGGGAAGGTGGTTGGTGGATGGAATGAGGCAAGGGAGTGCCTAAGACCACTTCAAAACTCAAAACCAAAGTTGGGAGATGGCTGGGTTTGATCAAAAAGCTTGGGGAAGTTTCCTTGTGAACTGATGAAATTGGTGAGGGTTTAGTGAAAGAAAGTGAGGACCATGAGTGGATGAAGTTGAGATGAGGTTGTTGACTATGAAATCTCTATGTACTCTTGAAACCCCTACATTGCATCAAACATTGACACTTACCCAAAAATCATGCAAACAAGAATAATTTCAATTATCTACAGGAAACATAATTTCATGAGCTAGTTTTCTATTTCATGCATGAGGAAAACATTGTAGAATTATATAAAACATTGATGAGATCTAATGTAAGACTGAAGATAGAAGAAATGGAAATCAAATCCTACCCTTGAAAACTAGAAAAATTCTAACTTAAGTGTGGAGAAAGAGGGTTAAAATGGTCTTGTTGGCATGGAGGTCAAGTAGAGGCCTAATCCCAGCTTCAATGATGATTTTTCTCAATTCGAGCTCAAAACAGGCTTTCCTATAGGATGCTACAGTGATTTCCTACAGGATGTACATATTTACTATGATTCATCGAATGACCAAGAAACTAAATTCCAAATTGGACAGGATTTTTTTTTTTATTAACTAAGATGTCTTAGGTCCCCATTCCAAGTGGAATCACTCAAAAATGCCTCTATTAACCCATGCTAAAAAAGATAGAAAAACATTACAAGTCAAAAATCTAGAAATTCGAGAACTAATGAGCTAGTAAATGTAAACAATGCCTAACCTAATCAATTTCAAATGCAATGGCGTATTTTTTTTATAAACTAGAATGTTTTTGTGATCTAATTCAAGTGGAACTAACTTGATTCAAGCTCGTTAGCATGCTCTAAAAAATAGAAGAAATTTATTGTTCTTTGCCACAAAGGAATTCCAGAAATCTAGATTTGGGAATAAAAGGACTAATCCAAGTAGCTCAATGAGTACTATGAACTTCCAAGGATTTTAAAAAGGATGAAATAATTCTTTTTATACTGCAAAAGAGCTTACGTCAATAATTTAACTCAATCCTACAACAAGAAATCATTAATACTAAACGCAAAAATAGAAAGAGATAGAAACAAGAGATGCATGTGAATAAGAAGTGAAAAGAAGGAAAGGAAATGATACAAAATTTGAGGCTCCTGGGATGGCCAAGCCCAAGGAAAATCAGAGACCTATGGAGGAGGAAAAGATTTAGAAGCTGAACATGACACCAATCTTCATTATTTTCATCAATAGAATTACATCCCTACAAGAAAATACAATGGAGCTGCAAAAATACGAGTTCTCTCCATAAGAACACTAATGAAAATCTATATTTAGAGGAAAATTCGACTTCGTACTTATAAAAAATGATTAGGAATCATTATGTTATTCTCTTAACCTATAAGACGATACAATAATATGAAATATGCACAGAAATATACCCAGAACATAGAACAGTGAGAAATAACAACAAGTATTTTATTATTCAGAAAGCAATGTTCACCTGCCTCTTCAAGGGGGCAACCTCCAATAGAGCAAAGCTCAATTACAAAATAAGACATGATGCTCCTTGTAGGGAGTCTCTATCCTTTATATATGACTCATACATCCAATACCCTGGAGCAATACCATGGTTCTTATTAATACCATCTATCTAATACCATGGCCCATTTGCAACTAACTATGGTCTTGTCATTAAATGCAGGTTAACCACTTACAATTATTAATATGGCCTTTATTGACTCTTTACTTAACTATAACTATGACTCGATCCTACCACATAAATAAGGGGGTTAGGTTGGGACCCTAACATGCCCTCCCCCATAAGAATAACCTTATCCTCAAGGTTGAAGTTGCGGAAACTGCTGAAGAATAGTGGTTGGTTCCCAGGTTGCATCTTCAGGAGAGGTGTCTTTCAACTTGACGAGGACTTCCTCGATCATGCGGCCATGTAGGTGCCATTCTTGTGTGTCCAGGACCTATTCAGGTTGGAGCTAGATTGACCCTTGTTCATCCAGCTCAAGTAGACTGGTTTGAATTTTGCAATTGTTCCCAATCACTTTCTTGAGGCATGAGACATGGAAAACTAGATGGACTTTTGCAGTGGGTGGAAAAGCTAGCTTGTAGGCCACTTCTCCAATGCGCTGAAGTACTTGATATGGTCCGTAGAATTTTGGAGATATTTTTCTAACAACCCTTGTATTTGAGTGATGTTTGCTTATATGGTTGCAACCTCAAAAATACCTAATCCCCTTCTTGAAATTGGCATTTTGAGCGATGTTGATCTACCTGTTGCTTCATGTAGTTTTGAGCATGTTAAAGATTCTCTCTAAGATGGGTGAGCATGGTTGTATGGTTTTGTAGGAGTTGATCCACTGCTTGTACCTTTGAGCACCCCTTGATATAAGAAGTAGGGGAAGGAGGGAGTTGACTATAAACTGCTTCATAGGGAGACACTTTGGTGGTGGCATGATAGTTGGTGTTATACCACCATTTAGCTAGAGGTAACCACTATACCTAGAGATGTTGCTTTTCTGAAGTGAAACACCTAAGGTAGGTTTCTAGAAATTTGTTGACTACTTCAGCTTGACCATCCATTTGTAGATGATAGGAAGTACTGAGTTTTAGTTGGGTACCTTGAAGCCTGAAGAGGTCCTACCAAAAATTACTGGTGAAGATCGGGTCACGATCAGACACAATGGAAGTGGTCATGCCATGCAATTTGAAGATCTGATCCATGAAAGATTGAGTGACCAAAGTCAGTGTAAAAGGGTGGGGTAGGGTGCAAAAATGAGCATACTTAGAAAGT
>APFE030813059.1:297-57260 GCA_000404065.3 Pinus taeda | reverse complement strand
GCTATTGTACCCAAGGATTGTAGCCATTGGACTCCTAGTACAACATCAACACCTCCCATTGGAATGGAAAGCATTTGGCTAGTCAATACATATTCTCCCATGGATAACTTGATATTATGGCACTTTCCAGAGCAATTTATTCTTCCTCCATTTGCAACCATCACTTGACACTCTGGTGCTGGATATAAGAAGCAATTCAATTCTTTTGCTACCTTACAATGAATAAAATTGTGGGTACTTCTTGAATCAATCAACACTATTACCTTTTTCTTCTTGATTTGTCCTTCTACTATCTTGATGGTTTGAGGAGTGGTAATTCCAGCCAATGCATTAAAAGATATGGTCGGATTCATTTCTTCTTTATCTATGCTTTGTTCCTAGAGTTTATCCTCTTCTTTGTGACCTTTCTTGCTCCTTTTCTTCTTCCTCTTCACAATCTATGTAGAATAATTTCTTCTCAGCACACTTATGACCTTTAGTGTATTTGCTATCACAACTGTAACAAAGCCCTTTTGCTCTTTTGTCTCTTCCAATTGTTGTGGTGTCAACCTTATAGGTTGTGGAAGACTAGCGACAACAACACTTCCGTCTTTATAGATGTGAGCGGTATGCTTCCTGGTTGCCATAATTTTGCTTTCCATTTTTCTTGCTAACCTGAATGCCCTCTCTAATGAATTAGGTTCCCAAAGGCAAACATCATGTTGGATATTATCCTTTAAAGACCCTATGAACACATCAATCCTATGCTCCTCTGGAATATCTTTTACCCTTATGTTCAATTTTTGTAACTCCTCAATGTGCTCCATTATTGAACCCCTTTGTTTGAGACTTATCAATTGGCTAAAAAAAGTGTTGCTTTTTGTATCCTCATAATGTGCTATCAATTATTCCGTAAAAATTTCCCAAGTGATAAATTGTTTACGAGAGAAAAGCCATTCATACCATACAAACTGATTTGGTTCCAAATATAAAGTGCAATACGTACCTTTTGTGTGTTTTGCACATTATTGAGATCAAAAAATTGCTCCATCTGTAACATCCACGTTGCGGGATCCTTGCCATCAAACTCCTCATATCGATTTTTGGAATATGGTGGGTCTTCGATCCAACATTAGGTTCTATGGAATCATGATTAACATTTCTTTTGTTCTCATCATGAGTTTCCTTTACTACCCTTTCACCATTAGTGACCATTTCTTATAGCAACTTATTCATATTTATCTTCAATTATTCCATGTCTGTCTTCAAATCTGTCTTCCAATCATCCATCTTAGCTTCCATGGCATTCATCTTAGCTTCCACGCCCTTTATCTTAGATTCCATGCCATTCATCTTAACTTCTATTAGCTTTTGTGAGACTGACATTTGTTGCACTTGGTCTTGTAATTCTGATATATCATGTAGCATTTCTTCTTCTTCTTCATGAGTTATGCTACTGCTTTCAGGTTTCTTACTAGGTGTTTGCATTTTCCTTCATTGGGGCATCAGTTACCAATAATAATGCTCTACTATGCCTTTTGAATTCTTCAAAATAAATTTTCAAACCAAGCTTAAGCAAAAATTTAAAAGAATCTACACACCTTTTCTTCACTTTGTAGGAGCTCGATATTGCCTCTGATGTATCTCTGTACTTTCGGATCATCCAATTCTAAAATTTTGACCTGCACTAGCCCTCTGTGTCCTCTTTCCAATTCCACCTTTCTGATCCAAATTGGATTCTCCAAGGAAGAGTTATGCAAAATCTCCCACAATGACTTGATTATAGACTAGTTCAGTAAAGTGAACTTGTACGACGTGCCACGAGTCACTGTTTCAACTTTTGGCTCTGAAAGATATACACACGAAACTAAAATCCGTCCTCTTTCTGTACCTTCTTACGAAATTGAAATCTGATGCTCAGAGAGAACGTTATAATGATTTTCCCTGGGTCACCTATTTGGAATGTAATTCAGGAGTCTGCAAAAATACCAACTTCCTTAGATCATATCTCCGCAAATATAGCGATAAAAGCTCTGCAATTTGGACCCAAGGTTTATCCCGATTGCTTCTCAAATGGGTTTTTGTTTTAGCTTCTGAAACGTCGCACAAAAAAGTTATAGCGAAAATGCCATGATGACCTATTTGGAGCAGCAAAACCCTAGAATCCAAAGCTCTGATACCAAATGTTATGAAACCAGTCAAGAAAAGATAGAAAAGATAGATCAACTCCTTAGAATTCACCTCTTCGAGGGGGTAACCTCCTTTACATTACATAAATGAAACAATTCTGGATGATTCAAATGACAAAACCTCCTTTCTATGTATAGGAGTCTAAGGAGTCACAATATAACCCAACCGACCTAACAATAATAATATAAAGCTACAAAAATGACAATAGAGGAATTTTATGGGGCACAGTAATAAAAATATGGGGATAATGAGGGCACAACAATATTAATAATGGGTACAACTAAAATAGTAATGGGGTAATCACTAGTATTATAGGGACCCAACAGCATTAAACTAGGCGATGACTCCATGATGGCCCTTTTTCAACAACTTTTCCATTCAATGCAAGCTAATTATAGAAGGAGCACCTGCCTAGAGTCCACAAAGTGTATGAATGTGGTCATTATGCTTAAATCTCATATATAAATCCTGGAAATCCATTGTGATTGGGCCCAGTGTGCAAATCCATTCAACACCCAAGACAATTTCACAATTTCCCATGTTAATCGCAAGCATGTGGGTCTTTAGGTGGTAGTCTCCCATCTGAAGTTTAATATTTTCGCAGCGACATTCACATTTTGTTGTCCCCCCATCAACAATAAGGACCTAGAAATTAGATACTTCCCTTACAAAACAATGAATAGCTTCGATGAATCATTGATGGATAAAATTATGAGTGTTGCCACTATCAATCAATACTATTACCAAGCGATGTTTAAGAAAGATTCTAATTTTGAGAGTTTGGGTGCATAAATGCCCGCTAAAGCATGTAGCGAGATAAGTGGTTCATTTGGCATAGCTGTGAGATCAATTTCCGACTGGGTTTCCTCAACTTCATCCTCTGGCTCCCCAAGGGGTGGGGCTTCCTCAAATGAGTTGTGATTAGTAACATCAATTTGAAAGAATTTTGGTTCCTTGCATTTATTCCCCAGGGAGTATTTGTCATCACAGTAGTAGCACAATCCTTGTTTTCTTCTTTTATCCATTTCTACTCGAGACACCTTTTGAACCTTAAGTGTTTGGGTAGGGCCCTGAGCCTGGGTGGGGCACCCCTTGGCTATGAAATTTGGACGAGTAGACTGGGCCACTAAAGCACATTCCACTTCGACAACCTTTGTGCAAGCATCTATCCATGTAGGTGCATGTAGCATATGGATATGTGCTTGGATAGATTCTTTGAGACAACTTATGAAACATTTCCAAGTAGAATTTATCTCCTAGACCTTTTGTTCGGATGGCCAATGTCTCAAAGGCAACAATGTAGTCTTTTACTGTGCCTATCTATCAGAGCTTAGTGAGACAACCCAAAAAAAATAGATTCTTTTTCAAAGTGGTCACAAAGGGATTTTGAGAACACCTGCCAAGTTGTGTTCCCAGGATAGAATTTTCAATGCCACTACCACCATTGCCATCTCTCTTGGTCCAAGTAAAGGGCTCCCACACATATTTTAGTTGGATCATCACGGATATCATTCAGAATGAAACATTGGTCCATTTGTGTTACCCATACTACCAAAGTGGACCCATCAAATTTATACATGTCTAGCTTGGGTGGCCGAGTGTGGGAATGTTGGTGATTTCCATGGAAGTGAATATGATGGCTAGATTCTCCTTCAAGGTATTCATCAACACTATGTCCCTCCTGATTCAACCTCAACATGCTCTTAGTAGCATTGTCAACGAATTATGTAATTTTCTATAGATCTTCCTTGAAAGAATCCAACCTTTTTTCAAGGCGATCGATCTTCTCATTGGCCATGACTTGAATACACAAGTCTCAGTCACTTGATGTCACCTCAAAAAAATTTGGGACCACCTGAAAATTGAAGCTGACAAGTGAATGGTACCACTATAATCAGCTCATCATCCTAAATCTTATGGTCTAAGTCTCTTATAAGCATCCGGAGAAGGCCTCAAACCTTTTTCTCTTTACCCTGAATGGAGTTTTACTCCTTGATGATCAATATGGTAGTGGCCAAATTCCAGAAAACTTGATCCTACCCAATGTCCTGCGCAAATCAGGCCCATACTATAGGAGCCACAAGCCTCGCTATGTAGAAGGTTAGATCTGCCTGTGAAACCCCAACGGCTAAACGTGAGTTGGAATACATTTGTGATAGAACCCCAGCTGCCAGATTTGAATGGTACTATGGTGGTAGAACATCAACTGGTGGATCTGATTGTTGTGACAGTGACATAACCACAACTGCTAGATCTGAATCGTACTGTGGTGGTAGAACCCCAACTGGTGGATATGATCTGGCAAATAAGACAATGGTCGATCTTCAGAGATTTGAGGGAACTATGGTTAGAAAGGAGTGTCAGGTGCTATAGATCGCAATATACATAAGGGTCCAACAATAGTACTTGGCCCAATCTTTCAGGGCACTAACTAAGGAGGATCAACCATACCCTTAGTCGTACTACCCAACTACACTATCGTATGCATGAATAATCTCACTGAGTGTTGTTCTCAATGTACTGTAGCAACAAGATGGTCGATGCCTTATCTAAGGCAAGGTTTCAAGGGAGCCTAGGGGACTCCCGATATACCCAAAGGGTACGTTGAAGTGCATTCTGTGTGCGGTTCTATCTAATACGCTACTACTCGAAGGGGTACCCATAGGGGTTATAAGGGAGTCCAACAAGCATGACCACCTTTAGTATTTCCTCCGTGCATGCCTCCCCGAATCCATAGGTTTATGCATTCAATGACAGATCCCATGGTTTAAAGACGCTCGAACATGTCTCTAGCCTAAAAAATAATTATGCTACAAATGGAGGTACCATTGACCCTGGAAAGTGCTCTAATACCACTTGTTATGCTCTTAACTTGTGAGAAAATTTAGAATACCAAATATGTGAAGAAATACAACCCAGGACATAGAATAAAATGAGAAAAACAACAAGTATTTTATTAGTTAGAGATAAAAGCAATGTTCACTTGCCTCTTTGAGGGGGCAACCTCCATCAGAGCAAAGCTCAATTACAAACTAAGACTCGATGATATTTCCCTTCTAACTACAACTATTTATAGCTAGATAACCTTCAACAACCTAACAACTAGTGGTCCTTTGCATAACATGGGTTAACCACTTTATTTATTAATTATGGCCCGTTTGCAACTAACTGTGGTCCCTTTCTTAAATGCAGGTCAACCACTTACAATTATTAATATGGGCTTTATTGACTCTTTAACTAAGTATGACTACGACTCGAGCCTATTGGTTTTATTACATAAATAAAGGGGTTAGGGTTGGACCCTAACAGCTATAAAAAAGGGTTGGATGTATAAAAGTAAGCAACCAATGGAACCCTTAGACTTCGATGAAGAAGAATTGACTATGGGGGTTGAAGATATCAACACAGAGGAAGCAGTGCTAATTACTTGGCTACCACCTTATGTACCACCTAGAAAATCCACTACCAAGTCCACTAAGGACCTTGACTCATTGAAATATAAGGATTTCGCACCATTTCTGCCAAAGGAAGTACCTGTTGAGGGCGAATTGTTGGCATGAGTACCATTTATGAAGATTGAGGACTGGGATATGTGCAATCATGCAAAGTTTCCGCAGGTAGAACCCAACAAATATTTGAAATTGATCTACTACGAGGATTTGGGTGTCACAAGGCAGGCGCCAATGAAGTGGTGTGATGCAAGTAAGTTCCCTTTGTGGACAGAGACAACCCCTCTAGCCCTAGAGTGGGTCTAGTCACAGCAAGACAAAGACAGTAGCTAATTCCTTAAATAGTTCTCATTGAAGAGGCCTACCTTATCCCGGTGTTCAATGAATTCTTCATCACGTCACTTTAGCTATCACTTTCTTCTCCTTAATGAATGATGCACCTGAAACAACGTATGAAAATGAGAAACAATATAATAGAGCACAACAATGAACTATCTACTTATAGGGTCAAGGAACTATAAGCTATCAACATATATTTCATACATGATATAGGAAATAACCATTGATTGTATTAATGTAAACAGTAGTAAAGCTTACAACCACACCTTGACATCACAAGCTTCCTTGAAGGGTCTGATCAGTATGTCTCCATAAGCATTCCCTCTCAGAGGTCTCCCAGAAAGACTGATGACTCTCTCTCTCACCCAAAAGCTCAAGTATGAAACTAAGGCAATCACAACAAGGCTTCATTCTTACAAAATAATTTTACGCTTTCAATCCACAACATGAAAGGCTAGTCTCATACCTCACAAGATACTTCTAGACTATTAGCAATCCAAACTAAGAACTAGCACTCCAAAAACTAAGCACTAACTAACTAATCATAGTCATGGAAGATGCTTTTATAAGAGGAGGAGCCTCCATAAATGAGGGGAGAGGAAGCTTATCTTCAAGGGAGAAGAAAGACTGATGACTCTTTCTCTCACCCAAAAGCTCAATTATGAAACAAAGGCAATCACAACAAGGCTTCCTTCTTACAAAACCATTTTACACTTTTAATCCACAACATGAAAGGCTATTCTCATACCTCGCAAGATACTTCTAGACTATTAGCAATCCAAACTAAGAACTAGCAGTCCAAAAACTAAGCACTAAGTAACTAATCATAGTCATGGAAGATGCTTTTATAAGAGGTGGAGCCTCCATAAATGTGGGGAGAGGAAGCTTATCTTCAAGGGAGGTTACTCAAAAGGTGGAACCACCATCTCAAATGAGGAGAGGTGAACTTCTTTGACCCAACAACTAGCTCCATAACCACCCAGAAGCATTCTATTTGAACTAATTCGCCATATCTGGGTCATTGCAGGTCAAACACTGAGACTTAGAGAAATTTGTAGGTCAAACACTAAGACTCAGAGATGACGTCATGAAGCGTTAGTTCATTCATGGCTATCATCGTAGGTAGGACATTGATGACCTCAGAGGATTTTGAAACATGGGTAAAATGTAGAAATTTTGAATAATTTAACACATATTCAATGGAGATTATCCTGATCATGTACTATTGCGGAAAACATACACAATACATAAGCTCCTCTACGTTGATCATCAATATAGCAGCATCAATAACAATAAAAACATCAAGAGCATTCACACATTAACACAGTATGTATCCCGGGGAAAGCATCTCGCTAAAAACCCCAACTATCTGTATATTAATGATTGAGTCATGTAACATTACACAGCATAATACTTCTCACAAGTATCTCCACCTCTGTTACACACAATACAGCTCAGATCTGATCTCCTAAATCTCTTCCACTGCTTGCCTGCCTCCACTGCTCAATACCTACTCAAGAACTGATGAGAATGGCTCATCAAACTCGTTTTTCACCTGCAAAATAGTCACTCACGCTTTGTGGACGTGAGCATAAGCTAAAATGTGGGCAAATACGTGGGCAAACTCATTGGCATACTCAATCCCTTGATTGTGCAAGATCTGGTGCACAACTATAGTCACAACTGATAGCAATCTGATTCTCTACCACCTGTCCCTGTTGAACTGAACATGCACTAACATGAAACTGAGTTAACTGATGTATTCATTAGTTGTATTATGAGTTGATAACTTGTGAATTAATTAATAACTAATTCACCCAAGTCATCTCTAGTCTATTTGCCAGTTAGACTAAATACAACCAGTTTAACAAAGCTAAACTGAACACAACTCCATCAACTCCACAATCAACTCCACCAAACTCAACTGATTGAGTTCTAACTGAAGTCATGCATGAAACAACTCAACTGACTCATAAGAAAAGCGTATTTCCTTCTGACAGCTGCATGTGCCACCTCTGTAGCTCAAACTGAAGTGCTCCAAGAGAATAAGATTAAGTTTGTAGTCCAAATATTATTGTGAGATAATAATATTTGACTTTTCTATTTTTGACAGCCAGTCTAAAAATAGACTTGATCACTCACACTGTGATCACTCACACTTTCATCAAAAATAGAAGTCCATCTATTTTTCCCAACTTGATCAATTCATCCATAAACAACAACCTGCAATCCATAGGCATGATTCATATGTCTAAAAATAGACTTGCGCCAAAAATAGCCTGCGGGCCCACTTAGTGAAGGTGACTCTTTTCACTAAGCTCCATCATCTTGTTGCAATCTCAACAGTATTATGTGGAATATTCATTTTTAAATTTTTTTTGAAAATTCAAAATTTAAGGGTTATTGGGCGATTTTGTTTTTGACGTAACTTTCACATACGGCGACCGTTTTTCGAACCGTTTGTGGCGCCGGAATCGGGAGGACAAGCTCTATCTAGTCGTTTAGGTTTGAGCCAATTCTGAGCACTTTCAATTTTGAGCATTTTACAACACTTGGGACATGAGCCCCTGATCATTAGCCTGAGATCATTTATAACAAAATTTCCCTTCATCTGTTGTATAATCAAATCTGAGTCCCCTAGTATTGAAATCTTAGTTGCCCCTAGACTTCTAATCAGTTTGAGACCCAATAGAAGGGCTTCATATTCGGCCATGTTGTTTGTACATCTTAAATTTAGCCTATATGCATGACCTCGAGCATATTCATTTTGCATGTTGTGTATCCAAATCCCAGCCCCTGCTCCTAATTTATTCACTGACCCATCAAACTCTAAGTACCATAAGATTTCTTGGTTATGACTATTCTTAATAGTTTTGGAAGCTTGTTCAGTGGGCAGGTTTGGCTTTTGTAACTCATATGATATGTCATTTTGCTTTGTTGTATCAATCACATCAAGACTTTTTCGATCTAGGGCACTAGATTGTTCATTCATGCTTTCTGTTTGTGTTGTCATTTGGAGTTTGACATCAGTTTTGGGGAACATGTCAGCATTGTATAAAATGAATGAATCCATGTCGGAATGCGTAGAATAGATGGGGAAGTTTTGGGGTTTTTCTTGACTACTAACCACATATTTCATCAATGTTTCTTGGTACAATCTCTTTGGCTGGCCAAAGACTGAAATAGTGGCATAGGACATGTCCAGTTGCAAAGATCCTTGGAGTTTTGCACCCCAAGATCTAGACAAAAGCATACCATACTTAGGTGGTATATCAGTGACCACCACATCCATCAAGATTGTCTTAGCTGGATATTGGACTAAAGATACACAAAGGTCTTTGATTAGGCCTAGACACCTGACCTGGCTGGAATCAAATGAGAACAAGTCTTTATAGGGTCTTGTGATCTCTAGATCCAGTCTTTCCATCATAGACTTAGGCATTAGATTATGGGAGGCTCCTGAATCAAACATAGCATTATGTAGTACTTTGTCATGAATGTTTAAACTCACATAGAATGGAGGAACTCCTCCATCTACCATTTTACCATTGACTTCAGGACCAAAATCAGTTCTGGTTGATCATCAAGAACATTGACTGCATCCTTATTCTCTGGTATTTGTAGAGACCTGTTGATTTGTTGTCTGTACACCTCATGTTTAGCCAATTCAGAGAGAGGAATAGCTACTTTCAACTTACCAATTTCTGTTTCTAAGTTAAAAGGTTTTTCTATTTGCATTTTTACATTATGGACAGTAGATTTTTCATTTTCAGCTGAATTTTCAGTGATCTTCTCTTGATTATGAGTGATGTTATGAGGTACATCTGATTTGAAATTATTTTCAAGAGGGTGATTCAAATTTTCTTTTGAAGAATGGGATGTGTATGACTGGTTTCTTGAAGGCTGTAAGTCTGATACATCTTCCACAGTGACTTCCTTTGGGTCTGGGTCTGTTTTATCAGAGGGTTCTGTCCGGACAACTTTTTGTGTTGTTTTCTTTGGCTGCTTGGTATCCTTTAGCTTGGTAGGTTGAGGCACATCTATGGTTCTGCTTCTCAATTTGTACTATTTATAAACCTCATAGACTGCTGCATCATAGCCTTCCCTAAAATCAAATGACTCTTTGGACTTGGTTTGGAATTGATTGATGTTATGGGCTTCTAGGTCATCTTGTGTTAGGAAAATTTGTTGTTTGCTATCTAAACCCATTAAGTTAATGTGAGGGTCCTCTGTTGGTTCACTAGAGGTTGAGGCTTCTGCATAATTTTCTTGAAATGGAGGTCTGATATTCTGATCACGACCAGCTCTTCTAGCATTTGGGCTTTGATTTTTTCTAAAATTTGGATTCCTGGCTATGTTACTTGTTTGACCCTCCCAAGATGATTTTCTCTCAATGGTCTCTACCCTATCTCCCAATCTATCCATCCCTTTGATGATGGCATCTAGTTTCTGTTCAAATGCTGTAGGCTCTTCTTTGAAAGGTGTTCTTCTTTCAGATCTTGCCCAATTTTGTTTAGCAATCAAGTTTGCCTCCACACTAACAGCTATATTCTGCATGTCTCCTAAGCTTGGAGGGGCTCTTTCCCTCAACTAATATGCCATGTCAGGATCAAATCCATCAGGGAATTTGATCAAGGCTAATTCAGGGGGGAGGTCTAAGGTTCTGAGGAATGGCACTATAGACATTATTGAACCTTGCACAATAGTCTTGAACAGTTTCTTGTGGGCCCCTTTTTAAATTGTCATATTCAGTTAAAATGTGTAAAGGGTCTTTCTTCTTTTCCCATCTATTTAAAAGGGCTTGATATAGGGCCTCAGGGTTGGCTATAGAGTTTGCAACAAGTGTCCTAAATCAGGTCCTTACATCACCAGTTAGACATTGGACAAAGATCTTCATTCACACATCATCATCATCAATTTCATAATTTTCAAAATAGTCTTGCATTTTCTTAGTGTGTTGTTGAGCTGTATAGGAACTAGCACCATCAAAATAGGTGATCTTACTTTGATAATCTTGAGGCACAGCCCCTGGATTGGTAGGCAACTACAAAGGAGCATAACGGTTGGCCATATTTACAGGGATAAATGGGGCAACAGGAAGAAATGGGACAGCTGGAATAGCAGGGACAGTGGTAGAAATATGTGCAGTAGATGGAGGAGTGGAGAAGGTGCTTTGAGAAGTGGATGAAGAACTAGGGGAAGCAACAATAATGTGAGGAAAGACTGAAGCTTTAGTAGGAGTTGGGATATAGTTCTGCTGAATGGTTTGAAGGTTTGAATCAACAAATTTTTCTTGTTCTTCTTGTTTCCTAAGGGTCTTAGGGATTAAGTTGGGGTTTTCAAAAATAGCTGGAGGATCTAGGTCAGGGTTTGACTTGGTGTACTGAGTTTTCTTCTTTGGAGCCAGCTTCTAAATTTATTTTTGGTGTTTTTCTGGGAATGTTTAGGGATCACAACTTTAGACAATATCTTACAGGAAATTCTTTTGGAACATAGGAGGCTTTGAGCTTTCCTTTGAATGTGTTGAAACAGGAAAACTGATTAAATCTTTGGGAAAACTGTTTAAAGTTGACAGGAATGACAAATAGCCATTCAGATCCCCAGTGGAGTCGCCAATGATGTTATCACTCAGGTTGTTCCCTGCCTCCTGAAGGGAATACGGCTGATGTAACCACTAACCAATCTTTTAGCTGCAGGTCCTAGCCTACCTGCAACCAGAGAGGGCTCTCTCTTTGTAATTTAGCTTTTTTTTGGAGTATTTTAGGCTAGTTATGATGAACAGGGTTTTGATTTAAGTTTGTTGGATGGTGATTTCAAACAGAGCTGGGGTGCAAGTGTAAAACAGTTTATTCCATTGGGAAATGGAGTCAATGGAAGTGAAAGCTGACAGTGTTTTCTCTGATAAAAGGCAATGCTACAGAGCAAGATAATCAATTTAGGGACAATTTTAAAATCAGGAAATTGATGGAGTGGGTCAAGGAATGAGAGGAAATTAAGAATATTTCATTATGCTGGCATAGGGAAGGTGGTTGAATATTATCTAGGAGTAGTTAAGAATTCCTAAGTAGTATTCAAAATGAGAGAATTAGTGAAAACAGGAGCAACTAAGAATTCCTATTTATGACTAATTCTGAAGAAAACATAGTTAATAACAGAGATTGAACACAGAGTGTATTTAAACAAATTCTGGGCTATTCTTTTCCTCTGTTACTAATATTATGAACATATATGAATTTTGCAAACACAGAAAGAAAAAATGCAAGTTAGAGCAACTTATTGATCCATAGAAAAACACATTAATTCTGTAGCAGGTCCCAGAACATCAAATCCACCTTCAGATGGTCCAGAAACAGTGAACTTCAACAACCATTTGTATTAAAGAGTCTCATAATCTACAGCGCAGTCCAGAGATAAAATCACCAACCCCTAATACATTCTATGGGGAGGTATTTATACAAAAATGAGATACAAAATATCTTGCAGATAATTCTTCATGCAATAAATTTCTTTACCAACTCTTCAAAAGAAGTAAATGAGGGAAATAAATGCTGCAGTAATTGTTGGTGTGCATAGCTGTCCAATTTGTCAGAGATATTTGACTTTATGTACTGAATGAGTTGGCAAGAGCCGCGTCTTTAATCTGCGGGTCCTACTTTTGCTGTCTTGCTGTCCATACTTGGTATTTTATTAATGAGCTGTAGTCATAATTTGACCCAACCCTTCTACTGTTTTTACTGTTTGACAGGTGGCCCGTGTATCTAAATTTGCTGACCTGTAGCTGATCAAAAGGGAACATAAATCAAATTACCTGGGTAGAATTTCCAGCATTGCTTGCCACCAATCATCTGGAGGTAGCTGATGTCTTCGTATTTTTATGAGTGTTTCATCAGCTTCAGTGTATCTATAAAAGTTGGGTGGAACCTCAAAAAGATGATTTATCTCATGTTCAATGTAAAACAGGTTCTCTAATTTGTCATAAAGACTCTGTCCGGAGGGAGGCCCTGTTTCTTCTGAGGTACTTGAGGATGCTGTAATCTGATTGGAAACATAGTTATTGATTCTGGTAGTATACTGTTCACAGGTCAGTAGTTTTCCAGTGCTAGTCAATAGGTTGGGTAATCCTCTGCTCTGCAATGCTGTCATTTTTAACTTGAAGTCATTTATTTCTGCCTGCATTTCCTGGCACTTTCTTTCTAGAGTCCACAAAATTTCTCAGGGTCAACACCTTTTTTGCTGTCAGAATAGTATCTATCCTGCTACTGATGTCTAATGCTACCAACTCCTCTTTGGTATGAGTGTTCAGGAAGTGAATCATTTTACTGGCCTGCTCAGGCATATTTCCCAATGCTACTCTAGCCCTTTGAGTCTCAAATTGAATTAGGCCTGTCAATTCTTTTTGTTCATGTATGGCCTGAATCGATCGCCATTGGTCAGTGATTGATTGGCCAATTTTGGCGAACAAAATCTTCTTGATTTCAGCTAAAGTTTTGTCTAAAGTAAGCTCTTTCTCTAAGGCCTTTATTTTGTTGTCCAAGGCTTTTATTTCTCTTTGCTTCTCAGCCACTGTCATCTTGGACTTGTCATAGCTTGCCTCCAGCTTGGCCAACTTTTCTTTGGCCTCTTTCACCTCTGTCACCTGAACTTCTAGCTCTTTGATTGCTTTCATCATTTCTTCCATACTCATGCTAGATTTTGGTGCTGTTGTTGCTGCTGTTGTAGCATTTGTAGTTGATGTAGTTGTTGTGGGTGCTGAAATGACAGGAGGGATTGTTACTACTTGTGTGGGAGGAACAGTGACAACAGTTGGAGCTGTTTGAGGTGGCTGGGAGGTCGACTCTCCCTGCTTGCCTTGCAATGCTCTCTCCAACTCTTCCTCCATCTGAATTATTCTTTGATTCATCCTCATGAGGAGATCCATTGTATCTTTACTTTCTTTCTCTTGCACAAGTTCTGCAGTTTGAGGGTGCATAGTTGCAAGCAGCCTCAATTGTCTTTTGAGTGCAACCATATCTTCCTCTTTTTTCTTTATGAGGGTTTGGATGCCTTTAGCACCCTTCTTAGGATCATGTCCTAGTTCCACAATGATTTCCTCCAATGTATTTATTCTGTTATCTTTGGCTGAGGAAGACATTCTCTCCAAATCCAACTGAGTGTTTGTATTTTTCAATGATTCCTTTAGTTGATGGGCCAGCATAGCCTTGTCTGCTAGAGTGGCATAGAACATTTCCCCTATTTGCTTGTGTAGCTCTATTTTGTCCATTGGGTGTATGTCCTTGGCAAGGACCTCTAAGTTTGTCTTTATATAGTCTGCAATTGTCTGTGGCTGTGGTATCTTCGGCTTAAAATGACTGAAGATCATTTTCTCTTCCTTAAAGTCATAAGCTACCATTAATCTCTGCTGTTTGGAAGGTGTTGTCTTGAGGAATTAATCATACAACTGTACTCTTAACAACTCATTTTGAGCCTTGATTTTCATGAAAGTTCCTTTAATCCCAGGTGGTTGTTTGCTTTGCTGCCTTGAGGAGGACACCTCCTTACCATGCTGCCTGCCTTGCTCTTGCTGGAATGAGCTGGTAGGTGTTTGCTGGCTAGTTTCTATCTCCCTCCTCGGACTCTCTATGATTTCTTCACTTATTTCCTCCTCAAGTTGAGGATCAGTTCTTGGCCTTTTGGCCTCTGGCTGCTGTGTTGAGCCACTAGCAGGTGTATTTTCTTCCCTATCTCGCTTCTTGCCCCTTTCCTCATTAACGGGAGTCTGTAATGCTGGAATCTGTGGTGCCTCAGTCTGCTTTGGAGGGGCTTGCCCTTGACCCTGCTCTTTTGAGGTAGTGGGCTGTTCAGTCACTGTTTCTTTCTCTGCATCCATTACCTCCTTTCGTTTTGCTGTACCTGTCACTGGTGTAGACCTTTCTTGGGCAGCTTGTGAAGCTGCAGCAGTTGATGTGCCTTCTCCAACTTGCTGTGGCAGTTTGAATGTCACCTGCTCACAAGAATCCAAGTCAAGAGTTTTTTCCAAATCTTTCACATTTTTCTCCATTATTTCTTCTTGGGTGAACACTTCAACTAGTGTACCTTGCACCCGCTCATCTTGATTAGCAAATTGTTCTATTTGTGGGATTTTGCAATGTTCATAGGCTGACAACCTATATTTTATTTTTCTGGCATTGATAAAGCCATCTGGGTCATAAGGGACCCACCAAAAACTCCTTTTCAACTTGAGTTTCTCCCTCAATATTTGGTCAACATCTTGCCAACCTTCTTTCTTGTTCATGACAAAGGGGCCTAGTTGGTCTTTGAATTTCAACTGAGCCTTTTTCTTGGTACTATGAAAATGAGTTAAATTTGAATTAATGAGTTGCCTGTAATATTCCAAGGCAAATAGTCTCATTGGCACATATCTTGGTAGCCTGTAGGGACAGAGCCCATAGCCATAGACCCTAATGACAGTGTGATTCTGGTAGAAGTACCAGTCACCTATTTTGTAGTTCTTTGAAAGCTACAATATTTTCTGCATGTCATAGGATAACCTAGCAGGAGGAGTTCTCTTCAGGAGACAAGAAACTGGATAGATAAATAGGTCAATGAACTCATAGTAAGAGTAGGGGGAGTTGTGGACTTCATGAAAGACTGAGGTCCAGAAAATTACAGACCTCTTTTCTCCTTTAGAGTCTAATCTTTTGATGGGGCATTGGAAGCAGTCTGGCTGATAATACATGAATATATTATAGATGTAAGAAGAGTATTTGAAGACTCCCTCCCTATCCAGTTTCACTAGTTGGTCATGTATCTTATTGGAGATGAATTTGGCATAATTGTACTTGACAGCAGGGTGTTGTCCTGGGCTATATGCAGACAACAGGACCATAATAGTTTCATCAATGTGCTCACTTGTTTTGAAACCCAGCACATAGGATATCATATCAACTAACAACTTGCCTACTTCATTGAAATTTACATAGAGAAAAGGTGGTGGCTCTGTAGGCTGGCGATCTGCTCTCATGAATACTTTGGCAATTCAGGCTATTTATGAGTTGGAGAGTTTAGGACCTTCATCAAGTAGGAATTTCATAGACAGAGGGACCAGAAGCTGAGTTTGCTTGAAGTTTAGCATTAGGTTGATTGAATCAAGAATTATATGGAAGAGGATGCTTCCAGATGGAGACTTGATTGCTCTTTGATTTGGCTCATTGTTTTCAGCACAGAGATGGATTATTTCAGGGAAAATGTTGACAGAAGGGAGGAAGTAAATGGGCAAGTTTGATTCCCATATTCCATACATATCACACTTGTTCAAAAAACTATTTCTCAGCTGGCAGAAGGTCTGCAAGTGATTTCTGTCCCCAACCAAGTCTTGAATTAAGTGGTCCCTATCAGCCAAAGGCATTGCTTCAAGTTCCTTGTGAGGTGCATTTAGACGAGTAATGTTTAAGGCAGCTGGAGTGGCCATCTTCAAATTTTCTGTGTTTGTATTTGAAGTTAGGACTTGTGCAGCAACAGACTGGTTAAAATTGCCTCTGAAGCTTTGTAAGGGAGCTGGCAGACTAGACTTTGATATAGATGTGGCCCCACTGTGTAAATTTTATGGTAAAAGAGAAAATTTTGCAGAATTTAGACAAATAAATTCATTGGATTGATAGGCTCTGTGGGTAAACTGCAGAGGGAATGGGATTGATTTTGTAGCTAAACAGGCGAAATTATGCAGAGGATTTTGACAAATGGAGTTAGCATGGGCAGTTTGGAAACTCTACAAGTGGAGACAAGCCTAAAATGTATTTTAATGGCAAAATTTGCTAGTGAGGGTAAGTTTGCCAGGTTGCTCTTGAACAAAGGGTCACCTAGTGAATTTACAGGTGAAATTTCAGGGGCTGGAGTGCGTTTTAGTGCGAATTTGCAGATGTTCAATCAATTTCAATGGAGACACTGCGGAAAAACAAGGTTTTGGGTCACCAGCGGGTAAATACCTATTTTTTAATGGCGCAGAGGGCAATTAGTAGGTCCAATGTTGAGCTGAGGGGCTGGATTTGCCAGAGGAGCTCGCTTGGTGGAGTAATCTAGAGTGGTTGCGGCAATTTCGTCGTAAAATGGCATGCACGTTGGCTGCGGGCGCCCAATAGAAAACGAACAAAATAGTCGTTTTCATGACTTTTTATTGAATTTGGGACATTTTAGCGCTTTTGGCGCTTTTAGGGGGTGACGTCAGCATAACGTATTTTGGCACGTAGCGGGTACGGAGGATGATGTGGCAGCTGACGCAGATGGTGATGTGGCGGAGGACACGTTGGCAGAGTGGTGACGTCAGTGGGTGATGTGGCAGTGGTACAGAACAACTGCGGGCTGACGTGTAGGTGACGTCATATAGTGACGGGGAGCTGACGTGATCGGACTGGTGGCAAGCGGTATCCTGTTTTCCCCGCACCGCTTTTGGCCTAGGGCGGTTTTACAGAGGGGGGCTCCGATTACGCCGGGCGATTGACGCATGGCGGGGGTACGGCAGCAATATCGCCCATCCCCCGGACGCTAACCTTCGGCAGATTGGGGCATGCGATATTGCCGCCCACCGTTGGATTAATGAGTTTGGATCGGACGGAAAACGGGACGTTTAAAGTTGCAGGGTTTGGAATGGCAGGGGCCCACGCATATTTAAATTTTTAAAATTATATGCGGGGTATGAAACTTAGGTTATATAGGTTTCATGTGTTTGGCGCCGGGGTTAGGGTTTATTAATTTAGTTGGATATCAAAACGAAACCTAAATAAAATGTATGCGTGGGGTTAATATGGTGTGGTTTGTGCATGGGGGGGTTAGCATGGTTATTAATTTAACCAAATGTTAAATTAACCCTAAGTATTTTGGACGCGGAAGGGTTAATACCAAGGCCCCAAATGGACCTAGTATTCCCCTAACTTTGTATTGTATGGCTATAGTGCCAAGGGGTGGGGATATTTATATTTTTGGGTTATTTATATAGTTTTTTGTGTAATAGGGATGGGTAAATGATTAAGGGAGCTAAATAATAGAGTTAGAGGTTAATATGAGTTTATGGATTGAAACTGAATGGATGAATGCTAAGTTTATATAATGAAAACTTAGGCATAGGGAAGTGAAAGGAGTGTGGAATGATCATTTTTACACAAGAAATGTGGCTTCTTTCCACTAAGTCAACTCAAATATCAACTTGGCATTTCACATAAAATGGAGTGAAACTGGACTTATTGGGAAAATCCCAAGGTCCTTGAGAGGATGTTAGTAAGTGATCTTTGGGGGAATGAAGGGGAATTAGCCATGCTTCCAAAGTTATGCAACCAAATAACTGTCATGGCACCAATGTCATTGATGAGATGAGTCTTTCTTGACAAGACAAAAAGTGATTATAACCTTGCTTCTGCAACCTCAAACTACCTACTCAGCCTAATACACCTAGCATTTTTTATTCCTTTTGATTGGGTGCATTTGGACTAGCAAACCCTGCTTTTCTTTCTTTTCTTTTGACTGCCCTCCTATCTAAATGTACCCTTATCTCTTCCAAGGGCCCAGATTAGGCAGTTGGGCTCCTTATTTTCTCTACCTATCTACTCATTTGCCAAGCTTGAACTGTTTGGACAGATATTCATCCTCTATTCTACAACAGCAAATTTAAATATGGAGTGGTCCAGATTGAACTATTGGGCCATCCATCAAGTGTGATAAGCAGCAGTATCTTCACATTGTGAACTTGCAAATAAGATAGCAGTGGCATTTTGACTGGCCACTTTCTTGCTCTTTTGGTTTGGGGTTCATTTTTGCTATTTTTTCTGACCAAAACATTTTCTTGCCTTTTGATTATTCTTTTAAGGCATACCCTCTTTACATTTTTTAATTTTCTTTGTCTGTATACAAAATATGGAACCTCTGCAGCATGCAAGGATGAACATATTTGGCACTTCCATAGTCAATCATGAAAAATGAAACCTATTGGTAAAGGAACCTAACAGTGGCTCCACTTGGGGATGGCTTCTCCTGCTGAAAAGCCAAGAACATCAGGTCAGATGGCCTTATTCTTAGATGGTTGTTGTAATTCAAAAGTTCTGTCTCCTAGAAACCAATGATCTGAATCTTTGTAGCCTGTATGCAGTCCTTATGAGCCGATCTGTGCAAAAATTACAGCTCTGTCTTTGTTGGTTTCTCTGAGTGCTTATTAACATCTTTATACTTCCCAAGTTTTCCTTTTGATTTCTTGTGGTGAATTCAAAATATATACCAAACTTGGTGTATTTCCTTGACTTTTTCCTCAAAATCTGTTGCATCTTGTTGCTTACTTAATTGTTGTAAATGAAAAACTGGTGGAAATACAAATATTTATGTACAATATACAGTTGTGTTATGTTGATCAAAGGTAATCAAAATAGTGCTTGAGCATTCGCCCATTGACTGGGCCTTCCTCAGTGTCTGTTCCATCTAAACTCTTCAAAAAATAGGTGTTGTTACCTTGTATAGCCTAAATAACAAATGGTCCCTTCCAAAGAAAATCAAATTTCCCATGTTTCCCTTTATCTTCCCTCCTGGAGTCCCATTTCAGCACTTTGTTTCCTATGAAAAAATCTTCAGCTTTTGTTATTTTATCAAAGATCTTCTTGAGTTTATCTTATAGTACCTGGGTTTTATGATATACTTCTTCTCTTGTCTGCTGCAAGTGAATAGTTTGATTGATCCTTCTCTGAATATCATTAGGCTCTGCTTGTATTTCTTGCAGCAACTTGATCACAGGGATTCCTAAAGAGGAGGGAAAAATAGCCTCTAGACCATACACCAATTCATATGGACTTGTTCCAATGGACCATTTTGTGGTCAATTTGTCTGCCCATAGTGCATTCACAAGCTTTTTGTGCCAATTCTTTTTATTCTCTTCCAGGACCTTTTTGATGATGTTGATGAGGCTTTTATTGGAGGATTCAGCAAGACCATTACCTTGAGGGTAATAGGCTATGGAGTGACCCAAGGTAATGTGATATTTGTGGCAAAAACTGATCATTCTTTTGGATTTAAAGGCAGCTGCATTGTCTGTAATGATCTTTTCTAGACAACCAAATCTAGATAGGATATTGGTCTCTAGGAATTGGATGATGATTGAGTCATTGGCTTGCCTACAAGGGATGGCCTCTATCCACTTGGTAAAGTAATCTGTGGCTGTCAAAATCCATCTACGCTGGCCAGAAGATGAAGGGTGGATCTCCCCAATGAAGTCTAAACCCCATTGTTGGAATGGCCTTTCAGTTGAAATGGGTTTGAGGGGCAAGGGCAACATTTTTTTCTTGCCTTCAAAGATTTGGCATTTATGGCAAGACATTACAAATTTTCACATCAGCAAATAGGGAGGGCCAATAAAATCCATCCCTTAGGATTTTATCAGCTGTTGATTTCCAATACAAGTCTCCACCACAATCTCCTGCATGAAATTCCTTGAGGATTTTGTCAGTTTCATCCAATGTTAGGCAATTAAGCAGGATACCTTCATGATTTTTCCAAAATAACACATTATCTATGATACAAAACTTTGAAGCTTTCATTTTCAAAAATCTCTTTTTGGTTCTGGATAACCCTGGAGGAGCTTGCAGGTTTAATAATACAAAACATATATCAGTGTACCAAGGTGATTGTAAAAAGGCTTGATTGATTTGTGGAGTCGCCATCCCCTGTTCGTTATCCAGTTCATTGATGTCAAGGGCTTGAAAGTTGGTTTCAGTCATTAATTTAGCTAACCCTTGTCCTTTTACGAGTTTTGTTGGCTTGATTTCAATGTCATACTCTAGAATGTTGGCTATCCATTTGCCCCTTTTACCTTCAATTCCTTCTTGAGTAAGAATATCTTTAACCACTGCATTTGTAACATAGGCAATTATGTGAGAGTACATGATATAAATTCTAAATTCCTTTATGGCCTTCACAAGGGCATATGCCTGCTTCTCCATGATTTTGTATTTGAGTGGAGAATCTCTGAGTGCTTTTCTGAAAAAAGCAATGGGTTTCTCACATCCTACGTCATCTTTCTATAATAGGACAGTAGCAATAGTATGCTTAGATGCAAAGGAAAAGATTATAAAATCTTTATCAAACCTGGGACTTGTAAGAATAGGTGTTCTTGTCAAAGCTATTCTGATTTCCTCAAAGGCTTGCTTAGCTTCTATTGTCCATTTGACTTTAGAGTCTTTCTTTAGCATATTATTCAACAGTCTAATCAGTTCGGCCAGATTGGGAATGAATCTTCTTAGGAAATTGATTTTTCCTAGAAAGGCTTGTAATTATTTAATGTTTCTTGGGTGAGGGACTTGAAGGATAGCCTGTATTTTGTCTGGATCTATTCTTATTCCATGTTTAGAAATTATGTGGCCTAGGAGTTTGCCTTCTTCTAGGCCAAACAATGATTTCTTTGGGTTCAATGATATGCCATATTTTCTGCAAATTAGGAACACTTGTCTGAGATGTTCTAAATGTTCTTGGTCTGATTTTGAAAAAGCAGTAAGATCATCAAGGTATACTACTAAAATGTCATGGATCTCTTTAGTAAAGGCTATGTCCATTGCTCTCTAAAATGTGGCTCCTGCATTTTTTAGCCCAAAAGGCATTTTGACATATTTAAAGGTTCCCCAAGGTGTTGTAAAGACAGTTTTGTCCTGATCATCTGGGTGAACAAGAATCTGATTAAATCCTGAGAAGCCATCTAATAATGAAATCCTTGAAGCACAAACTACCCTTTGTAGGATATCATCCATTTTTGGTAAAGGGTAGTGATCTTTGAGAGAGACTTTATTCAAATTTCTTAGGTCAACACAAAGCCTTATCTCTCCAATTTTATTTCTAGTGGGTACTAGATTTGAAATCCATTAGGAGAATCTAATGGGTGCAACTATTCCAGCCTTATCCATTCTTATGACCTATTTTTCAATAAGGGGAAAGAGGACTGGATTAATCCTCCTCAGCTTTTGTTTAAAAGGTTTCTGGTTTTCTTTCAAGGGTATTGTATGTTGGATAGCTGATGTGTCATAGGATTTGAGGTCCTCATAGCTCCATGCAAAGACATCTTGGAACTCTTTAAACAACTCAATGTATTTTAGTTTTTTATTAGGAGGCAAACTTTTGGACAGTTTTAACATTCTGGGATTTTTTGTAGTTCCAATATTGCAGTCCTCAATTTCTGCATTCAGTGGTTGCATTTTTGGTTTTCTTGGAATGTCATTTGAATCGAATATATCTTCTAAGGGAGTTAGGCCTATGGGTAGGACATTGTCCTTCAGCTCAATTACTTCGGTTTCTTCCTCAATCATTTCATCAAAGTTCATTTGTTTGAGTTCTTGTATCTTTCTGTGATTAAAGGTTGTTGGATTCAAAATCAAATTTGCTGCTTCAGCTGATATATTTGGCTCAACTTTGTCAATTTGTTGTTGATCATCAACAGTGCTTGTGTCTATGTTTATGCTTGAAAATTCTTCTTTTAAAGTGAGGAAGTTGTTGATTTGGGTGTCATTTTCAAACACCTGCCAATTTTTCACATTGTCTGGGACAGCAGGTCTGTGTTTGATCTCAGCAGTGAAATGATGATTGGGTTCAAGAGGCAGTTTACAAGTGCTGGCAAAGGTTACCAAACTATGTGCATGTAGGTTGTGTGTTCTTGGAATTTTAGTGAGTTGTGGTTCCAGGAAGGTGTTTAGTATTTCCATAGCTGCACCTATATAAGCCCTTAGCCTAGGATCATTTGTGACAAAGTTTCCCTTTATCTGTTGTATTATCAAATCTGAGTCTCATAGAATTGAAATTTTGGTGACCCCTAGACTTCTAATTAGTTTGAGCCCCAGCAAAAGTGCTTCATATTCGGCCACATTGTTTGTGCATTTGAAGTTTAGCCTATATGCATGACCCTCAGCCTGGTCATTTTGTATGTTGTGTATCCAAACCCCTGCCCCTGCTCCCAATTTGTTTACTGATCCATCAAACTCCAAGTACCATAAAATTTCTTGATCAACACTTGTCTCAGCAGTTTTGGGGACTTGCTTAATGGGCAGTGAGTTCGAACTTTGTAGCTGGTTTGATATGTCAGTTTCACTTGTTACTTCAATCACATCAACAATTTTTTGGTGCTAGTCACTAGATTGTTTGTTCATGTTCATTGTTGGTGTTGTTCCTAGGAGTTTGACCTTAGCTTTGGAGCACATGTCAGCATTGTATAAGATAAATGAATCCATGTCAGATTGTATGGAATAGATGGGGAAGTTTTGGGGCTTCTCCTGACTACTAACCACATATTTCATCAATGTTTCTTAGTACAATCTCTTTGGATGGCCAAATACTAAAATGGTGGCATATGACATATCTAGTTGCAAAGATCCTTGAAGTTTTGCACCCCAAGACCTAGATAATAGCATACCATATTTAGGTGGGATATCAGCTACCACCACATCCATCAAGATTGTTTTGGCTGGATATTGGACTAAGGATACACAAAGATCTTTGATTAGGCCTAGACACCTGACCTGACTGGAATCAAATGAAAACATATCCTTATATGGCCTTGTGATATCTAGGTCTAGCTTTTCCATCACTGACTTGGGCATTAGATTATGGGAAGCACCTAAGTCAAACATTTCATTATGTAACACTTTGTCATGAATGTTTAAGCTCACATAAAATGGAGGAACTCCGCCATCCACTGTCTTGCCATTGACTTCAGGACCAAAAAACAGTTCTGGTTGATCATCTAGGACATTGACTGCATCCCTAGTTTAAGATATTTGAAGTGATCTGTTAATTTGTTCCCTGTAGACCTCATGTTTGGCTAGTTCTGACAATGGCATGGCTATTTTTATCTTACCTATCTCTGTTTCTAAGTTGAAAGGTTTTTCTATTTGAATTTTTACATTATGAACAGTAGACTTTTCATTTTGAGCTGAATTTTGAGTAATCTTATCTTGATTATGAGTGTTGTTATAAGGTACATCTGCATTGAAATTATTTTGAAGAGGGTGATTCAAATTTTCTTTTGAAGAATGGGATGTGTACGACTGGTTTCTTGAAGGCTGTAAGTCTAATACATCTTCCACAGTGACTTCTTTTGGGTCTGTTTTATCAGAGGGTTCTGTCCGAACAACTTTTTCTGTTGTTTTCTTCAACTGCTTGGTATCCTTCAGCTTGGTAGGCTGAGGCACATCTATGGTTCTGCTTCTCAATTTGTACTGCTTATGGACCTCATAGACTGCTGCATCATACCCTTCCCTGAAATCAAATGAGTCTCTGGACTTGGTTTGGAATTGATTGATGCTATGGGCTTCTTGGTCATCTTGTGTTAGGAAAATTTGTTGTTCGCTATCTAAACCCATTAAGTTGATGTGAGGGTCCTCTGTGGGTTCACTAGAGGTTGAGGCCTCTGCATAATTCTCTTGAAATGGGGGTCTAATGTTCTGATCAGGGCCAGTCCTTCCAGCAGTAGGGTTTTGATTTTTTCTAAAATTTGGATTCCTGGATGTGTTACTTGTTTGACCCTCCCAAGATGATTTTCTCTCAATGGTATCTACCCTATCTCCCAATCTATTGATCCCTTTGATGATGGCATCCAGTTTCTGCTCAAATGCTAAAGGTTCTTCTTTGAATGTTTTTCTTCTTTCAGTTCTAGCCCGGTTTCGTTTGGCAATCAAGTTTGCTTCTACACTAACAACTACATTCTGCATGTCTACTAGACTTAATGGGGCTCTTTCCCTCAGCTGATACACCATTTCTGAATCAAATCCATCAGGGAATTTGATCAAGGCTAAATCAGGAGGAAGTCTAAGGTTCTGAGGAATGGCACTGTAGACATTATTGAACCTTGCACAATAGTCTTGTACGGTTTTTTGTGGGCCCCTTTTTAGATTGTCATATTCAGTTAAGATGTGTAAAGGGTCTTTCTTCTTTTCCCATCTATTTAAAAAGGATTGATAAAGGGCCTCAGGGTTGGCTATAGAGTTTGCAACAAGTGTCCTAAACCAGGTCCTCACATCACCGGTTAGGCTTTGGACAAAGATTTTCATTCTCACATCATCATCATCAATTTCATAATTTTCAAAATAATCTTGCATCTTCTTGGTGTGATGTTGAGCTGTATAAGAACTAGCACCATCAAAGTAGGTGATTTTGCTTTGATAATCCTAGGGCATATCCCCTGGATTGGCAGGCAACTACAAAGGGGCATAACGGTTGGCCATATTTACAGGGGTGAATGGGGCAGCATGAAGAAATAAGAGGGCTGGAACAAGGGGGATAGGAGTGGAAATATGGGTGGTGGATGGGGGAGTGGAAAGTATGCTTTGAGGTGTGGATGAAGAACTTGGAGAAGCTGTAGTATTGACAGAAGGAACAATGACTCTTCCAGGAGAAAGTTCAGATTGTGTAAGGTTTTGATGAAGTATCTCAAAGTCTGAATCAACAGTTTATAAGCTTTCCTATCTCCTAAGAGTTTTCGGGATTAGGTTAGGATTTTCAAAGATAGCTGGGGGATTAGGATCTGGATTGGATCTGGTGTAACGAGTTTTCTTTTTTGGAGCCAGCTTCTAAGTCTGTTTTTGGTATTTTTGCTTGAATATGTCTAAAGCAGGGAAACTAACCTTTTCTTGATTCAGAGTCCCCAGTGGAGTCACCAATCATGTTATCACTCAGGTTGTTCCATGGCTCCAGGAGGGAATACAGCCGAGGTAACCACTAACCAATATTTCAGTTGCAGATCCTAACCAATCTGCAACTAGAGAGGGCTCTCTCTTTGTGATTTAGATTTGTTTGATTGGATATTAGGCTAGTTATTGGGTACAAGTTTTGTTTGGTGTTTGGAAGATGACATTCAGTAGAACAAGGCAGTAGGTCGAGGGAAGTTCAGACCATTGGGTTGATGGAGTCTAATGGAAATGAACCTCTGGGATGGTTTCTTTGGCAATAAGACAATTACAGAGCAGGATAATTAAGCACAGAATAACTTTGAAGCTGAAATAAGATGAAATGAAGTCAAGAAATGAAAGGCAATCAAGAATCTTTCATTTACAATAACAGAGGGAATTTGTATAAACATTATCAAGGAGAAGTTAAGAATTCCTTGATGATATTTAGAGTGAAAGAACCAGGGAGACAAGAGAAATCAAGAATTCTCGCCTATGCTAGTCCTGTGGAAAACATAAAAAATTACAGGAATTGAACACAGAGTACAACAAAGTAAATTCTAGGTTATCCTTCTTTCCTATAACTTAGAACATGATATTCAGATGATAAGTAAGACACAAATACAGTAACATAAGAGTAAAGAAGACTTATTGATCCATGTATTAACACGAGAATTCTGCTATAGATCCTTTTGCCATTGATTCCATAACCAGCAAGTTCACCAACAAAGCATTCCAGCAAATTTTATTCCTGAAGAGTTCTCAAACATACAGTGCAGGTCCAGAATGATATTCACCAGCCAACAATAATACATCTCTTTAGCAAGTATTTATAGAGGTTTACAAAATATCCCGTAGGGAAATATCTGGACATAACTTATCCATCTACTCTGACAGAAGCAATAACTAATGTGGGAAAAAACCGAGCAACAATAACTGAGGAAATAAATGTGCTTTACTGGCTACTGTAGGTGTCCTGTTTGTTGTTGACTCTTTGACTCTGATAGTCGGTTGATGACCGCTTTTCTGATGTGTTGTCCTGGCATGCTCTATTTTTCCACCTGTGCCTGAGTTTGTTTGAATGCCTTTTAGCGCCAATTCCATCCACTGTCGATTTGATTTTCCGATAGCAGAGCCATATAATGAAATTCACTTGTTATGCAGACAATTTACAAGAAGAGAATCAAAACTACTTTAAGATCTCAAGCAGGCTTTTCCACCACTGATCTGTTGGTAATTGATGTTTTCTTAATTTAAATAATGTCTCATCAGCTTCAGTGTATGTGTAATAATTTGGCCAGACTGGAAAGAGATGTGCTATCTCATGCTCAATGTAAAACAAGTCTTCCAGTTTATCATACAAACTTTGTCCAGAGGGAGGCACTGTCTCTTCTGAGCCACTTGGTGATGCTGTAATCTAATTTTGCACATCAATATTTAGCCTGTATGCATACTGTTCCTATTTTAACAGCTTCCCAGTGCTAGTGACCAAGCTGGGTAAACCTTTGCTTTGTAATACTGAAATTTTCTGTCTAAAGGTATGTACCTCTGTCTGCTTTTCTTGACATTTTCTTTCTATAGTTTGAACAAAATTTCTCATGGTCAACACCTTCTTGACTCTTATAATAGTCTCTGTCCTGTTCTGAATGTTTAGAGCTGCTAGTTGCTCACCAGTACAAGTATTCAAAAAATGAATCAATTGATTGGCTTGCTCAGGCTTATCTGCCAATAATGCTTTGGCCTTCTGAGTTTCATATTGAGCTACCCCATCAATTCTATCTGGTCAAAAATAGTTTGTATTGTTGTCCATTGATCAGCAATAGCTTTGCTAATCTTATCCCACAAAATTGTCTTTATTTCAATCAGGGTTCTATGGAGAGTGAGGTCCTTCTCCAAGGCCTTTATCTTATTCTCTAGAGCCTTCACTTCCCTGGTTTTTTTAGCTACAGTCATCTTTAACTTGTCATAACTAGCCTCAATCTTGGTTAGCTTTTCCTTGGTTTCCTTCATTTCTGCCATTTGTAATTCCAAAGCCTTAATTTCTTTCATCATAGCTTCCATGCTCAAACTGGCCTCTTGCAATGCACTTGTTGTAGCTGCTATTGAAGTTGAGGCACCTGCTGCTGACGCTGGATCCAGGGGAGGTGCTGTTGTAGTAACTGTTGGAGGAGGAGCTGTGATTATTGGAGCTGTTTGGGATGGTTGAGGGGCAAATTCTGGTTGTTTCCCTTGTTGAACCTCTTCTAAAGCTTTTTCAGTGTCCAACAGCCTTTGGTTCACCCTCATAAGTAGGCTGACCACATCCTCCAGCATGTTTATGCAACTCAATCTGGTCTATTGGATGGATGTCTTTGGCCAGGACCTCTAGATTCGTTCTAATATAGTATGCAACTGACTGTGGCTGCTGTACCATGGGTCTGAAGTGACTGAGAGTCATCTTCCCTGCTTGCATGTCATATGCTGCCATCAGCCTTTGTTGATTTGTTGGTGCCATTCTCATCAATTGATTGTAAAGCTGAAACCTTATTGGCTCATTTCTAGCTTTGATCTCAGTGAATGCTCGTTTGATATTCGAGCCCTGCCTAGTTTACTGTTTGGAGGATGAAACCTCCCCACCTGGTTGCCTCTCTTTCTCCTGCTGAAAGGAGCTAGCCGATGTCTCCAAAATAGGAGGGATCTGCTGTTCAGAAGTTCCCTCGCCTCTGATATTGCCTGTGGTTTCTTCAATAATTTCCTCCTCGGAATAAGGGTTTAGCCTCTGTCTTTTCTCACCTTGCTGGTCTGTGGATGCCCCTGTAGGTGTTTCTTTTGTTCTGTCCCTCTTTTTAGCTCTTTCCTCATTATGAGGGGTTTTCAATACAGAGATCTCGGCTACCTTTTGTTGCGTAGAAGGGCCTTGTTCTTGACCCTTTTCCTGATTTGTGGATGGTTGCTCTTCCATTGTACTTTGCTGTTCTGAATGCTCAATTTCTTTGCCTTTCCCTGCAAGTGAAATGGATTCTTTAGCTTGTTGCTGTGGAGGTGTAGCAGCTGATGTGCTTGCTCCAATATGTTGAGGCTGTGTGAAGGTGACCTGTGCAAAATATTCCAGGTCGATTCTTTTCTCATGTTCTTTCATATCTTTTTCTAATCTTTCTTCTTTAGTAAGCTCTTCATCATCTAATGTGCCCCCTACCCATTCTTGTAGATTAGCATATTGTTCAATGTGGGGGATTGGCTGGTGCACATATCCTGAAAGCCTGTGTTTAATTCTTCTAAGGCTTCTGAAATGTTCAGGGTCATATGGTGCCCAAAAGAAGCTTTGTTTCAACATGAGCTCTTCCCTTAGCATATTGTCTGCATCCTTCCAGGCTTCTTCCCCTTTATTGAAAACAAAGGGACCCAATTGATGTCTGAATTTAAGTTGTGCTTTCTTGTTTTTCCCATGGAAATGAGTCAAATCTGCACTACTGAACTGCTTGAAATATTCTAAGGCAAAAAGTCTCATGGGGACATATCTTGGCAGTTTATAGGGAGGCAACTCACACCCATAAATTCTAATCACTGTGTGGTTTTGGTAGAAGTACCAATCACCAATGCTGTAGCCCTTTGAAAGATGTAAGATTCTTTGCATTTCAACAGTGAGCCTACCAGGAGGAGTCATCATCAGTAGGCAAGTGGCTGGGTAGATGAACATGTCAACAAACTCACAATATGTGTAGGGAGAGAGGTGGACTTCATGGAAAACTGAGGTCCAGAAGATAACATATCTTCTCTCTCCTTTTGAGTCCAGTCTCTTGAGAGGAACTTTGAAACTATCAGGGTGATAGTACAGCAGCAGATGGTAAATGTAGGAGGTATACTTAAACACTCTTTCTCTCTCCATCATCATGAATTTCTCATGTATTTTGTTTGCTATGAAGGTGGCATAGTCATACATGACAGCAGGGGGCTGTCCTGGAGTGAACATGGTTAATAGAAAAAACACAGTTTCATCCACAAATTCTCCAGTTTTGCCTCCTAGAATGTAGGAAATCATATCTACCAAGAGCCTGCCTGTTTCATTGAATGAGACTTGATGATAGGGTGGAGGATGATCAGCCTGGAATTGTGGTTCCATAAACAACTGACCTACTCTTGATATTTCTGAACTAGAGAGCTTTGCACCCTTATCAAGCAGAAGTTTCATTTTAAGAGGAACCAGAGGCTGAGGTGGCTCAAAGTTCAGCATTTCATTTATGGATTGAGGAGTGATGTAGAACAGCACAAACTAATCTGGAGTGAGGATTTCTCTCTGAGTGGGGTCATAGTTTGCTTGACACAGATGAATGAAATCAGGCAGCACATTGACTGATGGGAGGTAGTAGATGGGCATACTAGATTGCCAGATTCCCAGGATATCAGTGTTATTTCTCTGACTATTTCTGAATTGACACATAGTTTTGAGGTGAGATTTGAGGCCCATCATGTCCTTGATCTAGAAGTCCCTGTCTGCCAAAGGTAACCACTCTAAATCCATGTGTGGTGCATTCAAGGGAGAAATGTTGAGAGCCACTGGAGCCTCCATGTTTCAACTGTTTGTGTTTTGATTGTAGCAACAACAAGAAATAGGACTGTGGCTGTGAGGCTTTTGTCAGGTTTTTTGGAGACTGAGTTTATCCAGAACTGGCCTCACTGTGTACAGTTTATGGTAAAACAACAATTTTGCAGAATTTAGACAGGTTTTTTGAATGCATTCACCGGACTCATAGACTCTATGAGTAAGCTGCAGAGGGAATAGGATTGATTTTTAACCAAACAAGCGGAATTTTGCAGAATATTTTGACAAAGGGAGTCGATGCATGGGCTGCTTGCAGATTCTGTGGACGAAAAACGACCTTGAAATGTATTTTAATGGCAAAATTTGTAGAGAAGGGCAAGTTTGTCGGGTTGCTTTTGAACCAAGGGTGAGCTAGTGAATTTACAGGTGGAATTCCAGGGGCTGGAGGGAAAATTAGTTTAAATTCGAGCTCCTTAGTCAAATTTAATGGCGAAATTCCTAAAAATAGGGTTTATCAGTCAATTGTGGGTAAATACCTGTTTTTATGGCACAGAGGATAGCTAGCAGGGGTGCCTTGAGCTGTGGAGCCGAGCTACGGAGCGCATTTATAGGTTGATGGACTGTGCAGGTTCTGTAGGTGATTTGGTTGTGAAGTCGCATGCACGTTCTTTGCGGGCGCAACAAATAGAAATAGCCAAAATAGTCGTTTTCACGACTTTTTAACAAATTTTGGACATTTTAGCGCTTTTGGCGCTTTTCGAGGATGACATCATCATGACGTATTTTTTGTCGCGTAGCGGGTACGGAGGATGATGTGCTAGCTGACGTGGATGATGATGTGGCACATGACACGGTGGCGGGGGGGTGATGTGAGCAGATGATGTGGCGCAGGTGCAGGGCAGTGGCGGGAGACGTGGATGCAACGTCATGCGGTGACGTAGGCGGATGGACATAGTGGTAAGCGGTTTCCATCAGAACACCTTTGGTATGGGGGCGGTAACTGTTAGAGGTGGCCCGATGCAATCAGAGGGCAACAGGTGTCCCTGTGTACGACGGTGAAATCGTCGACCATCGGGTACTAACGTACCGTCGTCGGGGCACGTCCGATATGGATTAGGACCATCGGATTTGTGGGGGCCGATCTGACGGTGGACAGGAGGGCGATATGATCGGGCTTTAGCAAAGGAGTAAGTACGATAAACCTTAATTTTTCAAAGGTTTCGGGCGGGTTTTGAACTTTGATTATGGGTTTTATGTATGTTCAGCGCCAAGTTATGGTTTTTTGTTTAATCAAACATTAAACTAAACCCATATAAAATGTATGTGCGCGGGGTTATTAGTATGGTTTAGGAGGGGGGTTCAACTGTGGTTATTCATTTAACCTGAGGTTAAATAAACCCGACGGTTTACACATGAAAGGGCTATTATTAAAGTCCCAAATGGACTTAATAATCCCCCAAAACTGTTATATGGCTATAGTTGCCAATGGGTAGGGATATTTAGATTTTTTGGGTTTTTTATATAGTTTTTGTATGATAGGGATAGGGAAATACTTTAAGGGAGCTAAAATAATAAAGTTAGATGTTAATATGACTTCATGGATTTGAAAGTGCATGGATAGATGCTAAGTTTGTAAAGTGAAAACTTAGACATAAGAAAATGAAAGGAGTATGGAATGATGATTTTTACACAAGAAATGTGGCTTCTTTTCCTTAAGTAAACTCAGAGTTTAACTTAGCACTTCTCCTAGAATGAAGTGAAACAGGACTATTAGGCAGATCCCAAGGTCCTTGAGGGGATGTTAGTAAAAGATTTCTGGGGAATGGTGGGGAAATTAGTCAAGCTTTCATTGTTCTGTAGTCCAACCCCTGCCATGGTACCAATGTCATTGATGAGATGAGTCTTTCTTGACAAGGCAAAAAGTGATTATAACCTTGCTTCTGCAGCCTCAAACTACCTACTCAGCCTAATACACCTAACTTTTTTTCTTCCTTTGGATTGGGTGCATTTATAGTAGCAAACCCTACTTTTCCTTCTTTTCTTGACTGCCCTCCTATCTAAAACTATCCTTATTTCAACCAAGGGCCCAGATTAAGCAGTTGGGCTCCTTTATTTCTCTACCTATCTACTCATCTGCCAAACTTGAACTGTTTGGACAGATATTCATTCTCTATTCTACAACAGCAAATTTAAATATGGAGTGGTCCAGATTGAACTGTTGGGCCATCCATCAAGTGTGATAAGCAGCAGCGTCTTCACATTGTGAACTTGCAAAATAAGATAGCAGTGGCATTTTAACTGGCCACTTTCTTGGTCTTTTGGTTTGGGGTTCATTTTTTCTATTTTTTCTGACCAAAACATTTTCTTGCCTTTTGATTATTCTTTTAAGGCATACCCTCTTTACATTTTTTAATTTCCTTTTTCTGTATACAAAATATGGAACCTCTACAACATGCAAAGATGAACATATTTGGCACTTCCATAGTCAATCATGAAAAATGAAACCTATTGGTTTAGGAACCTAACAACCTGTTCGCCTCTTATGCCAAGTGGGGACTTTCTTGTTCATGGGAACATCAACCAACTTGTAGGTGTCCAGTAGCATACCCATCTGCTCCGAGATAGGATCCAATTATCCATGGTCTCCCAAGGATTCCTCCATATCCAAATAGAAATTTAAATCTCCTCCAATGATGGTGGAAGTAGTGACAAGATTATTATCCAATAAATTGAGCCAAAAAGCCATTCTGTTCTGGTTTGGGGCATATATGTTGATAACTTTTAATGGGAGTCCGAGTTCACCCACGAAGATGTCCATGCCAATGAAACCCCAACCTCCATAGGATGATATTATCTTGATAGTCCTGGGGTTGATACCAATAGCAAGACCACCAGATTTGTAATTTGCATCCAAACCCTGAAATACCCAACCTAGTAGGATGGATTGAAGGGTTTTCATAGAGATGTCTGAAATACAAAGAGTCTCCTATAGGAAGAGGATGTCACATCTGGAGTCCTTTGCCATCCGCTTGAGAGCCAATTGCTTTTTGGGGTTGGCTAATCCGCTACAGTTGTAGGAGAGCCAAATCATGGGGAACTAGGGGCAGAGGGCTCAATTGCTCTAAGCACCCTTTCAATGGTGCATTGTCGGCCTCGCGCAAAATCTGCCACTACCGACTTAATGGCTGATTTGATATTGGATGGATTTCCTCTAGTAGGTTTATATTTAGTGGATCACCCGGGGGAGAGTCCTAGTCCCAAAATTTTAGGACGGGCGCAAGAAGGCAAGTTGTATGGATGAGATCTCGATCCATAGATGGAGTCAGAGAGAGTATATGGGGTGGAAGGCTCCCTGAGAGAGGTGGGAGTAGTGGAGAAAGCGAGGGGGAGGCAATGGAACATGGGATGGAGGGGATAGGGTCCAGGGCTAAGGGAGGAGGATGCAGAGATGAATGCATAACAGAGAACATAACATCTGAAATAAATGCTGAGGTTATGGGAAGTGACACATTACCCGGTGGAGAGGTAGCTTCCACAGCAGTCATGGATCGGGTTCGAGGTGGTGAGGACGCTGCTTTCCGCCTATTATTTGCCTTGATTGAAGCATCTTTCCCCACCTCTGATGGGGTCTTGCCTTGGTTCTTGTCACCCTCACCATGTTGCTTGTCTCCTTTGTTCTGCTCTACTGAAGGTTGTTTTGTCCCCCTCGAATTCTCCGAAGTCACCCCTGAGAGAAATGGACAGTCCTTGTACAAATGTCCCACTTTGTGGCACCGTCTACACCGATATGGGACACCTTCGTAGTCCAGTAGCTGCTTGTGCGAGAAGTGCTGACGGTGTAATGTGATTTTCTCTTCCAGCCCAGCCCTGGTATCAAGATGAACTAATATCCTTGCCACAGTCATCATTCCTGTTCTTTCGAAATACTTATCATGCTCAAGATAGGTTCCCAGCGCATCGCCAATACGTTTGAATACCTGCGGGGTCCAAAATTGCATAAGTAACCCCAGCAATCTGACCCAAATAGGCCCAGCTCCAAGTTGTTCATGCTCCGGATCAAAAAAGGGATCCCAACGGTTCAGTAGGACTGGAGCTAGCTCAATATGCCAGAATTGCGACAATATCCATTCTGTGTATTCCGCTCTATGAAAGTGTAGAGCGAACCAACCCCTGGCTAATACCCTTATAGCTGGCAATTCCTTCAGGAGGGTACCCCAAATCTCCTCAGTCCATTGTCGCAATCTTTCCACCGAATAAGTTCGACCTCTCACACGTCCTACCAGAACTTTACTCGCTGTATCCAGTGCATCGGCCATTTGGACGTCTTCCCCGAAGGTCAAGTTAATGTCTGAGTCAATGGCCCTAAGGCACCGACCCTTTTTCTGCTTGTCGGAGTGCCTGCCAGTAGGGATCTCTTTGAGTAGATTTCGACACGGATCAGAGGTGCTGTGTTGGGCAAATCTAGCCAGGTGAGCAGACAGAAGTGGAGAGCTGAAGCAGCCCAAGCGGATAGGGGTGTTATGAAACCAACTCAAGAAAAGATAGAAAAGATAGATCAATGCCTTAGAATTCAGCCTCTTCAAGGGGGCGACCTCCTTTACATTACATAAATGAACAATTCTTGGACGATTTAAATGATAAAACCTCCTTTCTATATATAGGAGTCTAAGGAGTCACAATATAACCCAGCTGACCTAACAATAATAATATAAAGCCACAAAAATAGCAATAGAGGGATTCTATGGGGCCCAGTAATAACAATATGGGGACAATAGGGGCACAACAATATTAATAAGGGGTACAACTACAATAGTAATGGGGTAATCACTAGTATTATAGGGACCCAACAAAATGCAATTATCAAAGCAAAGAACAATATAACCTTAAGAAAAATTAACAATATGTGTAATTATATATGTATATCTACAACAAAAACTAGTCTGAGACTCTCCCTAAGGTGTACAACAACCTTGAAGTCCCAAATTCCGTCATGGTATTACATGATGATTTTTTTTTCAAAGCATGAGCATTTATCACCATGCTTGAGGGAATGCTTGCTCTTTCTACTCGACACCTTGCATTAATGGTTTTTTTGATGGTGCTGGAAATCATTCAACCAAGGGGGTCTCCCTAGTATGAAGTCCCAATTAGACCTCACACCGTTTGGAGTAGGAGTCCCAACCAAAAAATAAGGACAGTTTCCATTATCCTTAGGAATTTATGTTGGTTGCAATTATCAACATAAGAGATTATGCAAACAATATTTGAATCAATTGAGTAAGTTGACATTGTGAGACATACAATTACAATGTATATAAAGTGCTTTCATGGAGGGAAAAGAGAGTGAGCCTCTAGAAGAAAATTATTAGCACTATCCTTAATGAGACACACAAGGCCATGGGAAGAATTGTTAGTTAACTTGCAGAGTAGTTCACAAGATAACAATGATCATAAAGAAAGTAACAACACACATTCAACAAGATGCATAATAAGGCTAATGAAATAGTTCATTTTCATTAGTATATATTAATATAAACATGCACTGCAAACTATGAAAGAATAATCTCATAATCATTCATGACATATACATGAAAATGCATTGGATCTAATAGATTCATATATTAAGTGAAATACCTAAGATATATAATTACAACACTGCCACAATGGCCCCAATAGTGGAACATTAAGTCACTACTTGCTCCTCCAAAGAAAGATCTTCTCTCCTATGCCAAGGTGAAAAAGTTCAAAGTCCAAAAGTCCCTTTACTTAAGTTATGAGGGTTTATTTATAACAAATGAGGTGACTCTCCACCTCCCATGTAACTCTTGACCTCCCTCATGACTCTTGAGCTTCTACTATGACTATTAAAATTACTACACGACCTTTGAGATTCTACATGCTTTAGAACTTTGTAGTGAATTTTCACATTCCATGTGGTACCATTAGGCTTCCACACAATTTTCATTTTTAAAAATTACATAATTACATTCCACATATGATGTGGCAAAATATATTGACTCACATGAAATTTGAAATGACACTTTAAGAAGCCATGAATTAGTGATGGTGACACAAGATGTCAATTCATCAATGCCAAGTTATTCGCCTTGCTGCTATGACTTTAAGTTCTTCATTATGTATCTTTGCTTGTTATTTATCTTCACCCTCCAAAGGGTCTAGATAAGTGTAGGAACCTTCCAAGTCATCATGAGTTGCCATGTGTTTTCCTTGGTCAAATATTGTTTCATGTCCTCTTGATGGGTCTTCTAGTGCTTATTTTTCACAAGTGATCTCTTGTAGCCTCTTCTTGATGACATCCCTTGTATCTTCATGATAAGTCTTTCGTGTGTTTCATATTCATCCTCCTAGAGCTTGGATGATATGGAGTCTTCCTCATGATGTTGATCCTCAATATTCCATCATGATATAACGTCCCTTCATCTTCTTGCTTGATAGTATCTTTATCTCTTGAACTTCACAAGTGTGTTCTTACATGATATCCTTGGCATCTTCCTTTCATGTCAAGATACAATACCTGCAGATGAAATTCACTCATGACAAGATGACATTAGACCATAAATATCCTAGTCTAAATTATTCATGCAATTCATTGATTGAACCCAGGACAAAGTGCAGGACTGAGGAAGAGGCTCAAGGATTGTGCAATGCATAGTTCCAGGAGGTAGTGATGAAGGTCTAGTCACTGTGACTGCACAATGCAAAGTGGCTAACGGGCTAGAAGAGTAAACTATGCACAATGACTGTGAAATGCGCAGTCATTGGAGGCAATGACTACATAATGCATAGTTCTAGGAGGAAAGGGTGACTGACTAGGTTGTGAGACTGCACTATGCATAGTTCAAGGAGATAGATTGAAGTGGTTTGTTGGTAAGGTGCAAAAATACTTCATGAATTGATTAAGTGTGGGATTAACGGGGTGAGTGATGAAATCATAATATGAATTAAACATGATCACACACTCATAAATGATCAACTACACCCAAAATCAACATGTACCCATTGAAACGGCATCAAAACGACACTTATTTCTAATTGCAATAGTTGAAACGTAGCTTTGCGACACTTAGAATACATGTTACAAAAAGAGAGTCGATTGCAACCATAAATTACACTTATATCTGGGAATATATCTAATACATATTCCTATGACATATAATATCAGCTAATGCAAAAGAGTACACTAGAATTGCCTCTAGTAATGCGCCAAAGTGCGACACATGCAGGAGTTGAAACAATAAAAAATGACACCTTTGACAGGAGTGAAAATGACACCTTTGGCAGTAGTGAAAATGACACTTGAAAAAGTAAAGAAAGTGAAATAGACACATGCTAAAGTGAAGAGAAAGAAAAAGTGACACTTTTGAAAGTGAAATCAAGAAAAAAGGCAGTTGCGAAAATGAAATTGACACTTACGAAAGAAAAAAGTGCGCAAAAGAGACAATTGAGAAGACTCATTGAAATGATGATAAAATTTCCATTAGAGTGAGAGATACTGTCAAATAATGTTGTGTACTCGCTGTCAGCATGGATTTTCTAATGTACTATCCCAAGCACTATCTGTACGGGTTTCACAATGTTGGTCTATAGAGATAAACATTAATGACTAAGCTTGCAAGAAAGAGGCGCGCTTGTGAATGTATCAAAAGCAAAGCATGTGTAAGCAAGTGACTTTAACAATTAAAATCACATAAGAAAAGTATAAACCAATCACAAAGTGGACATGGACAACTTAATGTTACGGATCATGAGATAACAAGTAGAATCCAAAATTCAAGTGTAGGAAAAAGTTTGGAGGGTGTTGGTCACAAGGAAAACACTTGGCGACACACTGGAAGAACTCCAACTTCTCTTTTTAGGTATGGAGTTATGCATAAATTCTAGTGTTTTAGTAGGTATTGAGTCACCATGTGGATTAATTCTGTAATTCCCTCCTCCCATATCTACCAAAGTAACTGGACAACTGGGGAAAACATGTGACGAGAAGTCACTATGATATGATTCGACCTCCTAATTCACATTAAGGAAGTGGAACTGATAGAAACACACCATACATACCTTCCACATTAGCAACAAGACTCTCAGGAGCCATCCCAACCTCTCAGGTAACCAACCCCTGGGTCCTACTAAGCTTTTAGGCCAATTAACCCCCAGACACTCCCATGATATGGGAATTACAACATCTAGGGACTATTGTTCTCAGTGATGTGCCAATGTCCTCGGGATTTGAGACACTTTCTTAGGCCCAGAGCCCAGGTCGCTACCCAAAATTCAATTATACATTCAGAAAAGAATGATATCAATAGAATGATGATAAAAATTCAATTACTTAAACAAACCCTTGACTGGACTCCTACTAGCCATGACAAGAATTTCATCAAACATATCAAAAATATGTAATCTACAAGTGTAAACAACAGATCTAAGCACAGGGGTCTCATACTCATTTGAGGATCACTAAGAAGCATTGATGCATGAACAAATTAGCTCCCATTTCATCCATGAGGCCATAGATACATTGTTCATTCATTTACAAGTAAAAACATGATGATAGCCATACATAGCTACTTTCATAATACATATTCATAACCAACATAATAACAACATAAATACTAAGAAAACAACAACCATATGATCCACATATGAATCAATACAATACCTATAAAATAACAAGGACAAATAACCTCATATTAATGATGCAAAGCCCAACCTAGTATGGGACTACCACATTCCACCCGACCACAGACATGGCTGAGCCAAATCTCTCTTCAATCAGTCACTCTGTATCATATTCCAAGCATGAATGTGGAATCTCATAAAACACATCGATCAAAACCATCCAGGGCTTCCATAGGTGAAACCATCGCAATCCATCAAACAATGACTCCACCTCACTGTCGAACATCACAAAACCATGATCATATTGGTCTCTACCCAAGCCTTCTAGGCCTCCAGAGCATTTGTTCCAACCAAGGCTTCCAGGACTAGTAACTCAACCCATAAATTTCAGCGAGATTCCAGAGCATTTGTCCAACTAGGGCTTCCAAGACTAGTAACTCAACCCACCAAGGGCTTCCAGAGAAATTTTCCAACCAAGGCTTATAGGACTAGTAACTCAACCCAAGCTAAAGGAAACTTGAGAACCAACACGAAAATAAATAAATGAAACTAAAACACCATGGCTATCCATGAAATGGCAAGGCTAGGCAAATCCACTCTCAATCCAGGCAATCTTTCATGCCAATGACAAATCATAACCAAGAAACCACATGCATATGCCATGCATGCCAAAACTAGCAAGGAAATCATACATGCAACTCGATACCTTCAAGAAAAACCCAATGTAGCTGCTAATCCCGATGTCCTCTTGCACTTTCCTTCTCTTCCTTTGCCTTCTTGCTCCAAATTTCAAGTATGCCACACTCCTCCAAGAGTGCTCCAATAAAACTCTAAGTGTCCAATAGTATGAGAGAGAGAGAGAATAGAAGAGAGATACACCAAAACTTGTCAAGAAAAACTTACCAACTGATCCTCAAAAGCCTTTTTATCAATGAGGCCTCTATTTTCTTCAATTTCCATTATTTTCCTTCAATTTCCTCATCACATGCAACCTATGACATTTCGCCTTCGTTTTCTCCTAATTTTCATTATTTTCATAAATAAATGTGCCAAAATGCTACTTTTCCTTTCCAAATCCTTTTCCATTTCCTTTGCCAATTTATTTAGCCATAATAACCGAAATGAACACCCAATATGATTTTTTTTCCCACCATTCAGCTTGGAATATGTGTCCCTTGACTGTGGTCTTATATATTTTTACATGGATTTTTAACGAGGGTTGTTACAAATTTAACTTCCCCATTTATCCCTATTATAGATGTATTCTCTCCTATTCCCCTTCCTTATCCCAATTGTTTCGATCCAGGAGAAAGATAGTATATATTCATGAGTTTGAAATGATCGTAGTTTTTAGTTTCATCTCTAATGTCACTTTGCTTCCAATAGGCATGTTTAGTACCCTGATGAAGTCACTACAGGAGCATAAGTATTGCTTCACTTCCTGCAAGCCTATTCAATACCTTTATAAATATGTTTACATGAATTACTTGTACATAAATATGAAGGCCAAGGATGTAAGCATACAGGTGTGCATTAGAAGCTCGTTTTATCGAACCTATAATCTTACCACAATAACAAGGGTGATGAATATGAATACCCTAAAGAGATATATGAAACATACATCCATACATGTTAAGATCAAGAAATCATTGGAACTAGCTATTAGCAATTGAGCTCTTCAGATATGACTCTTCCACCAATTAGAGATCAGATCATAAAAATAGTCAAATTGGAAATTTTGAAAAAAGTAAATATTTTATTAATAGATCCATCTCATGAGGAATATTAGGTGAGGAAAACATAAACTAATCTCGCTCAGACACTTCATTGAGATCGCGGGGACCTTAAAAAACCATCAACAAAAGCTGAAGTGACCCAACCTCTTGACATGTATCTGAACAATGCGGAGATGAACCAAATAGAAACCAACAACTTTCATTGGATAAACTAGAGGACAAATAATTAATAAGATGACAAATGTTGAAGCTATTATTTTGATCAAGTCTAATGGTTGATGCATGAGATGCCCCATTATTTAAAGATAAGGATGTGCTATATTGAGAGATTTCACAAGCACTTCCAATTGAAAAATCCTCCTCCTCATGTCATGGTGTTTGGAAATGATCAGTTCATATTTCCTAGTGGAGGAGATCATTACTTTGTATTTTATTATGAATTAGATCATCTATATGAAGGTTGAAATAATTAGGACTGATTGGTGATATAGCAAGATCCCAAAATCAGTGAAGATACAAAGAAAAGTAACACCAGACTAACCAAAGAAAAATATCATGATTCAAACGTGATCCATAATTTATATCATCTTGAGTGATTAGATTCAACAATTTCCCTAGACTCATGTTGATAAACTATGCCAAAAGAATAACTAATACTAGAAAGATAAGAAATTGACCAGTCAAAAAAATATTTCTCATAGAGAGATCTTGCAATTGGTGATCTTTGTCTTCACAATTAGAATGATGGGTTGTAAATATCTGGGGAAATGTTATAGATTATTTGGGTCAACGTAACCTTTGTCAGCATAATGATCAAAGAATGGCATACCAATGTGATATTGAGATTGGCAATTCTCTTCTTTAATCGGGTATATTAAAGCTTCAACAGTTACATAATGTGATTCTCTTGGTTTAGTATCTAGAGATGTATAGATTCGAGGAACTGAAAGATCATCCCATCCCACAACTGGAGATAGTAATCTAGTTTGAAAATATGAATCTTTTAAAGAGAAGAAAATATCATCCAATATGCTTGGAACCTCATCACTTTTAATATGATTCAAATCATGAATGTCAAGGTGATGGTTATTCAAGGCTTCAACTTGAGTAATGATTTTTAAAATCGTTTGATTGATTATCATGATCACAAGATGATTGATCATTATTTTGACATAGACGAATCTGAAAAAAGGAAGAGATATGAAGACAATCTTCACCCTTTTGCTTCTCTACTTGTGAGATACAACCTCCTTGTACCTCATCACCATGTGAACCAAAAAATTAAGAGTTATAAGTATTTGGGACACTTACTAATAGAGCGGTCTGATTAAGCAAATCAAGGTGCAAATGGTCATGAGATATAGATAATATAAGAGGATGGCTAATATCCTTTGAAAAAACACTTTTTTCAATGAAATCAAATTTAATATTAATATTATGTACATTGATGGCATTTGGAGGAATGAAGGGATTAACATTCATACTAGGTTTCATGGATTTATTAAAGAATTCAAAGTTTTCTTGGATGAGATCATGAGAGGGAAATAAAGGTATGAGAAAGGGATGAACAATTAAATTTTCAAATTTCCTAATTCCAACACCAATATGAGGGACTACTTTGTTTGGTAATGAAAAAGAAGGAGGGAAAGGAATAAGAGTAATAGATTCCTTTAGTGGTGAAGTAAAATTATAAGTACGGACACGAACGAATTCCTCTAGCATGATAATGGGTCTAGCCACAACAAATACATTCTATGGAAGATTTCCTTATGTTAGAATCAATCAAGAGGGCCTACCTCTTGGTCACTTATCTTGCTTGATGATGTCCACACTTGCTCACTCCAACAATCTCTCACTTCCTTCTTCAAGCTCCTGAAACAAGTAAACACCAATGACATACAAACATAATAATAGACAAATTGAAATTCAACCTACTTAACAAGTCAAGAAACATTAAGACATGAATATGTATATTACAAAAAATGTAAGAAATTAATCGATAGTTTCATATATTAATATCAAAGAGAGATTACAACCATTCATCTTGACATTGCAATCTTCCTCTGATAAGTCCAGGTTCCCACACATTTCTGCTAGCATTCCACGATGGCTTCAAACAACAATAGTTTTAAATATCTTCCCTTTAGGCTTCACTCCAAACCAAAACACACTTCTCCCTCACACAAATAGATAGCTACAACTAGTAATATCTTGCTTGTCTACTCCAAACCAAAATAACATCAACACTTTCCAACTATAACACTCACTTAGCCAAAAACTAGCTTGTGCTTGGGAAGAAGGGAGGTTTATATAAGAAATATGGATGGGAGATGGATCCTCTTCTCATGGGAGAAGGACTTATCTCTTGAGGTAGTTCCATCATTATAGGGGAAAGGAGCCCAAACTATCATCCTCAACCCCATCCAGCCAAACCATTTACTAGACTTCCGTTACAGAGCTTCTAGAGCTGAAAGCTTCGGCTCTAATTTAAAAAACTTTCCATAACAGGACCGACATGACTGAAACACAGCTCAATTGTTTTGGTTGGCATGAGGAGTAGTGCTAATCTCTACACATCGACGTGGGGGAGACAAAGGCCATTAGCGTCAGTCTTGTAAACTGGGAAAAATAGAAGTTTGAGGGGAAATGGTGAAAAAGGGAATTGATCTACTCATGAAGAGGGACACAATGGAAGTTTCTTCATGAAGGCAAAGCATGTAGGGTTCACTGTAGAGGTCCTCCAGGATCAAGGAATGGGGATTATAGGGATAGTGACAAAATGTTGTGTAATAGATGCTCCCTAAAGCATGACGACCGAGCTGGAGTGAGGGATGAAATTCTTTATAATTAGTGCGGGGAACCGGTCTGCCATTGGAAAACCTACAAGCAAGTAAATATACATATAGATAAATTGAAATATCTGTCAAATGATACATGAATCGTGGCATGGTTGCAGACATCTAGAGAATGATCATGTAAATGGATCCAGGTATGGGTGCAACCACCCGTCAAGGAGGATCATAATGAAACGAAGGTATAGTCACAACCATCCAATAATGAGAAGGATCACATATGATAACTCATGGTCTGGTCGTAGCCAACCATCTGAAAGAGACATGCATATCATCATAACCATGTCACATCACTTCGAAACCTAGACTTTTGTGATCTGAGTCCAGGGTCTTGCACTCCAACACAACCTGATCAAAATATAGATCCTAGCATGCGAATATATGTGTTGACGTCAAACATGCTAGAAAGTCGCTTGATTACTAGTCAATGATGTAAACTGTTAACAAGTGTGAGAGAAACCACCAATAATGACAATGGTCCTCAAGGTACTATCAGCACAATTCACAGAATGTGAATACAGGAACTAAAGTCGAACACCTGTGAAATCACTCGATCAAAAGCCAATGATGTGAAATTGTCGTTGAGTGCAAAGAACTTGCCATTAAGGCATGCAAGCTCTAAGGTACTGGAAGAGAGTCTCTTGGTCAACTTCCTAGATAATGAGTTGGAGTTGATAGAAAGTGACCGTGTTGAAGGAGGGCCATAATGAATCCCACATCATCGGTGCGAGACAAGAGGATGCAAAATGATTTTGGATGATATAGAGAATCAGAGGTAAGTGTAACTGCAAAAGGACAACTCTCGAACATATTGGTGACACAATTGGAATTTTGGCAGCTTTTGGATCCATAGGATCAATAGTATTGATGATGTAGTAGAGATTAGATGGAAGGAAAAAGTAAATGGCCCAAACCCAGGAAGGTCAATGATACAAAGGAGGATGTCCCAACCAGACATGAAGCAAAGAGTGTCATGTTCAAGAGTGAGCTACCAACGCGACTAATAGATTTCCAAATTTCCCCCCACCATTTTTGGCAAGTACCCCAATTATTTTTTAATCGCAAGCTTGAAGGGGATAACATATGCTTACATTGTAAGTTCCTCCTTTGGACGAATCCATCCTAGTAAGTTTAACGAGCCCTAGGAAGGAGAAGCTCATGTTCGTCATGATGACGAATCCGATGTCGTTTAATAGTTTAACGAGTCTGACAAAGGTGTAACTCAATATATTTTTCATGTTTAGGGAGTTTGAAAAAGACACATAAAAGAAAAATCCACATGGTCCCTTTTCATACATTTGTGTCTCTCGAGCCCGAAAAGGTAGAAAGAAATACTTGAGAGAACCGCTTGACCATTTTAGTCAAGGAGTACCTTTTTCGTAAATAGTTCCTCCTAGCACGAAAAATGGATAAACTTATACTGGGCGCACAACATTTCACATCCATTAACGAGTTCGAAACAACAAGGGTTCGACCATCTTTTTGCTTTTAAAGGGTTAGAAAAGAGCTGAAAGTGGACCCCCCGTTTTTATTCTCTTTAACGAGTCAAAAAGGGAAAAAATACTTGGAAATCTTTTCATATAAGTTTAATGAGTCGAGAAAAGAGTTGAAATGTGACTCATCGTCATCATCGAACATCCATCACCTGTCGCTGCATAAGTAAGGTAAAGTGTATTATTGAGTCCTTGAGGCAAAATAGGTCAAAATATTCACAAAACCTCATATTTTCATGAAAAAATGAATAAAAAGGGCAAAAGTAAATATATTTTTACCATTTACCATTTTACCTTTGTTGTGAAGACTTTTTAACCCACTTTTTCCCTAATTGTTTCGGAGCAGATTGCAAGAGATCCGGGAGGTCAATCGACGAGCCACGAGTTCTAGGTAATAACTAAAGCCCTGAGCTCCATTTTCATGCTATTTATTTATGCTTTTAGCCATTTTTTTGGATTTTTAGGGATATTTTTGAAAATCTTTTTCGCCCACGGTCGGCACGATTTTCGGGCACGAAATCGCGCTAGCCGAGGATGATTAGAAAATCCATCCATGTTGATTGGTGCAACTATTTTTAAAATAGGTGCATTGGTGCTGTGGATAGGGAAAAACCCTATGTTCTAAAAAAATGACCATTTAATCTTGAATTTCATGTGCCAAGGATGATTATTGACTCAAATTAATGGCTTTTGCAGGAGAGAATCACCAAAAATGGTGGATTAGAAGGAACAAGAACATGAAGATGTTGGCACCTAGGCAATGAATGAACCAAATTGATTGGAGGCTTTGAGGGCTTGTGGGCTCCTCAAATTCTTCCTTACACCAGGGTGCGAGTGTAGCTCGAGTTGCTTTGATACCTAATAAGCCTTTGGGACATCAATTGAGATATTTTTGTCATTAGCAATTGGGAATTGGAGTTGACAACTTCAGATATCTACTTCATCACTGGATTGTCTCACAGAGGTGAGCCAGTGAACTTGTATGTGTCATGTCTAATTGGGGCAAGCATATCTTCCCTGCTTGCTGAACACTGCCCTGAGGCCCTGAAATCCAAGAGTGGGAAGATAATGATTTCTAGTGTGTGGGATTTGACACTGAGGGTGCTTCTGTTAACTATCAACAGAGTGGCAGGGTCCTAGGTGGAACATGAGACTAACAAGTCGAAGTTACTTTATGCTATTGACTGCCCAGCTCCTATGATCTTCAACTAGGCAAAGGCCATGAAGATGAACATCAAGCACCAGTTGTCCAAGGCCAAGGCAGGGAATCTAAAGAAATTTGGCTTTTGATCTGTACTTGTGACCTTCTTCATAGAACGAGTGCCATTGTTCCAGTATCAGTTGACTGAGGTAGATCCTCCTGCGCCACGTGATCTGCGAATGGCCTGCTGGAGTTGTTTGATGCCCAGGATCACTGGGGGTCAACATATGTCATACCGACCTGCATTCTTTTCATGGCTACGATGACAAAATATCGTCATGGAGGATTGGCCATACAACAACATTGATTTCCATGGAGATCCAGACATTCCCTTACCAAATGGAGAGGACTTTGATGACGAAGGTAAAAATTCAAATTTTTAATTTTGAGATTTTTTAATTGTTTTTGGTATACATGTGCTTATAACATTTCTCTTGTTTACGTAGATGTTGGACTAGAGCAGCCAGCTATGATGCCCCCGATAGCCATGCGCGTCCCCCTCCCTATTGATGATGTCACCTCTTATCAGGAAGGGAGTGAAAACAAGGAGAAGATCGCAAGGAACCTTGAGGGGTTAACTCAAGGTATCCCATAGTATGCTCGGATTGGAGACATGCCCCATCAGTACCAAAGGCATACGGTGGGAGTCTCAAATCAGATCCACCCACTGTTGAGTCACGTTGCATGAGCCATATCATGCTACCATGACCACCATGCTGATTAGTTCCTAGGTCCAGCACTTACATGTTTTTAAGGTATGCGTGCCATGGATGTATGAGGCCTGCGAGCCACTAATGTTATTTTAGACACACATATTGTTTTTTGGGTTCTGATGTATCAAAAATTATCACCATATATATATATATATATATATATATATATTATATATATATATATGTTGTATTTTCCTATCTGTTATGATACAAATGGTTTGTCTTATCTTTTACATGTTTCGTAAATGTCTATCCAACACGTAATTAGCTAATGCATCTGTTAATGTATTCATGCGTCTAGGAATATGATGATATGTAATATAATAAAAATTCCTTTCCAATAGATGGATACAGAGATGCATTCATAACATTTGAGAGTTCCTCATGGAATATTTCCCATTGAGTTGAAGGACGACAAGCTGTGAATCTAGGTTGACAACCAATTCTCTGATGCCTAGAGCAATGGCTTCTGACAACAGTTCAATGACTACACTGTATTCAGCAATGTTGTTGGTTGTACGACCTAGGAAGATACCCTGGAGGTCATTCAACTCACCGTTAGGGTCATAGATAGCCCATGCCTTGGATGATAGGTTCCAGGTATTGCGTAAAGCACCATCAGTGAAACAAGAAAGCTGTTTGAAAACTATCAAACAAAACCATGCTGTACAAAAATGAGTCACACACTAATGTATGTAAGTAACCATGCAATATGACCTAGGCATAGTACTTTTTGAGTTAAAGCCTGTTTCGGGGCTTATTGAGAGGATTTCCTTCATAATCAATAAGTTCATAGGCTCCTTTCTAAAAAATGCGTTTTACGATATAGGGACGATGCCACATAGGTTCAAATTTGCTTGCCCCCAGCTTATCATTAGCTTGGTCATATAATAGGACCAAATCACCCTCAAAGAATGCATGATGGGAGACTGACTGATTGAAATGGGATTTGACCCGTTTCTTTTGTGCTTCGATGACCAAGGTAGCGAGACAACGAGTCTCATCCAGTCGTTCTAAATATAAGAGGCATTCCTCTTGAGGTGATGTTTCAGGGAGGAGTTCAACAACTAACTTGAGTGAAGAAATCTCGTATTCGATCAGCAATATTACTTCCAAACCATAGACCAGCTGGAATGGTGTGAAACCAATTGCATCTTTGGTTGAAGTTCGGTAGGTCCACATAGTTGAAAAGAGCATGAGATGCCAATTTGACTTGTGCATCCTGATAGTACGCTGAAGCATTGTAACCAAAACCTTTTTCACGGCTTCAACTTGGCCATTGGCTTGAGGGTAATATGGGGTCGCGCCATCGTGGTGCAAGCCCAATGCATATGTCAGCTCTGGTATGCGACAATGGCTTGGGGTACGCCAAACCTGGAAATAACATGGTTAAAAAGGAACTGGGTCGCTGTTTTACCATTTGCAGAATATGTAGGAATCGCTTTGGCCCATTTGGTGAAATAATTGACAATGATGATAATATAGCCATGCCCCCTGGTCGAATGAGGGTTACATGTCATATAATTGATGCCCCATTTGGAAAAGGGACCAATGGTAATGATAGTGTGTAGTTGAGCAGGTGGGGCGTGCATCTTGCGTTGGTAAATTTGGCATTTGTGGCACTTACAGACAACAAGAATGCAGTATTTGAAGATAAACGACCAGAAATAACTAGTGCAAAGGATATTTTGAGTTGTAGTGTAACCAAACATATGACCACCACATGACCTGGAGTGGTGATCATTGAAATCTCTTTCAGCTTCCTCGATCGTGATGCATCGGCGAAGAACTAAATCGACACTGACACAGTATAAAGTATCGCCAATAATATGGTAGGGTTGGGAATGATGTTGAATCCTTCGGTGATCATCCTTGGTCAATGCAGACCGAAACGTGGAGGTTTGGAGATACATGATGATATCACCATACCATGGATCAAGAGTGCTAATCAGGAAAAGGGTCTCATCTGGAAGTTGTTCATTTGCACTAGAAAGGAGAGCTTTGGAGGGAAGGGAACAAATCAATTCAGCAAAAACAAGTGACTTCTTAGATTTTGCCGTAGTGAAGACCAAATTAAATTATTGCAGGATAACGATCCATTTAGAATACTTGCCCCCCAAAAACTGACGAGTCAGGATATAGGTCATAGGGTTGCATTCAAAAATCACTGTAGTCGTACGTAAAAGGATATAGTGCCAAAAGCATTGAACAACCTGAACGATAGCCAAAGCCAACTTCTTGACATGTCCATAACGCATTTCATGGTCGAGGAGATTCCGACTAAGGTAGTAGATTACATGTTCGCTGCCTTTGTTGTCGTCTTGGACCAAAACCATAGCAATGGTGCTAGGGGCTGCGAGTAGGTAAAGGAAGTAATCTCAATAATAGTCCGGTGGATGCAACAGAGGAGCATTTATGACGATGACCTTGATATCATCAAAAGAGTTTTGGGCCACATCGTCCCAGGAAAAGGGCGTTCCTTGTTTGAGCAACTGGGTAAATCCTATGGCTAGCCTGACATAGTTGGGTATAAAATGAGAGATAAAGTTGGCCTTTCCTTGTAGGCTCTGGAGTTGGTGCAGTGAAGACGAAGGGGGTAAATTTACAATGTCCTTCACTTTTAGCAGATCCAAGCGAATACCATCCTTGGAAGCGATGAAGCGGAGGAGTCGTCTTGATTCCACGCAGAAAACACATTTGTGTGGATTTAACTAAATGTTATAGTGTCTGCAGTGTAGAAAAATCTGCCGAAGATGGTTTTGGTGATCTTGGCGCTTACGAGAATGAGCAGGGAGGTCATCCAAGTAAGGTTGGACAATGTTGTGAATATCATGAAACACGTAGGACATTGCTCGTTGAAATGTGGCTCCAACATTTTTGAGGCCAAAAGGGAGCTTCTTGTACGCGAACGTACCCCATGGGTAGATAAAGGCTATCTTTTTTGGTCGGCTGGTGTGATATTAATCTGGTAATAACCAGAAAAACCGTCCATAAAGGAAAAGATCTCACTCTCGGCACATTCATCAATGATTTGATCAATGAAGGGAGTAGGATAGTTGTCTTTAGGACAAGCACAATTAAGATCTTGATTATCCACGCAAAAGCGGATCATGCATTTTTTTTAAGTCACCTAGACAATATTGGACACCCACTCTGTAAGGGGGATGGGATAGATGAACACAGCCTTGAGAAGCTTTTCAACTTCACCCTTAATAACAACGACCTTTCTAGGGTGCACCGGTCGAAGTCATTGGCGAACGAGATTTGCATGCAAATATGTTGGTATTTCATGCACCACAATTCTAGGATCAATGCCAGGAATTTCTTTGTAAGACCATGCAAACACGTTGCAGAATTCCTGAAATAGTTGAGTATATGTCTTGATCTCATCCAGAGAGTAAGATAACCCAATGTGAACATGTTCAACGATACCAGGTTTGATAGAAATGTCAATCGACATCGTTTGGGTAATATTACCCAAATTTCCTTCCGACCATACTTCATGAGTAACAGTCGGTGGCAGAAATGGAGAAGAGGACTCTTCAAAAGTAGTAAACATGACTGCTGGGCGAGGCAGGAATGAGGAGCGATGATGAGTATCGATCCATGGTGGTTCCTTGAGAGACATGATTTCCATGATACCTTCGTCAGCGAGGAAGGTCTCGGCTAAGGGATCAGATGATTCCGAAGTGCCAAGCCAGGGGGATTGAGAGTACATATCAAGAGAGGTCTGCGTCATATGAGAGTTAGAGGATGTAGAGTTCGAAGCCGAAATAATTTCCATGTAATTGACTTCGGTGGGAGTAAGCAGCGTAACCTCGCCCCAAGTATCATCAAGATCCGGCACAGGTATGACCCAAGGATTATATTTGACCGCGATCATGTTGACAGAGGCAACATGAGGAGGTGGGAGTGGAAAAATTCCCATCAAGGCATAATCTTTGAAAACACCTGCCTGCACACTCTCATAGGGAGCACTAGAGTGCTTGATGTACCGAACATTTCCATCTGAGGAGGAAGAGGCAAAGAAAGACAAATGATCAATGGTGACAATTTTCCCTTGATGGGGAGAACAAATCACGTGAAATAAGGAGGAGGCCATGTCATGCATGGCATGAGTCCAACTTCGGTCAAGTAGAAGATTGTAATTGAGGTTGGCATCAACAATTTCTACTTTGACTTGCACTATCTTTCCTTCTAGGGTGATGGCAAGGTTAGGTAAGACACCGAACGGTTGTGAATCACACCCATCAAAAGCTTCCAAAGTGTTCGGAGACTAGTTCAGTGTAGGGGAACCAATAGCCTTCCAACATGTAGTTGACATGATGCAGGTGGAAGCATATTCATTAATGACAATGCGGTGGATGGTCTTCTCATTGATGATTACTTGAATAAAAAAGGAAATATGATGAGGGAGCTATGGAACATGGTTCTCCAGATCGAAGCATATCAAATTGGAATCAGTGGGATTGATGCCCCCAATAGCTGACAACAAAGATTTCCGCTGCAATGGGCAGCTTTGGAGTACCTTGAGAACTGACATGGCTAACGATTCCTGAGCCAAATCCTCAACAATATTGTAGTGCTGAGCGACTTGGGCATTGGGATTATACAAGGATTTCCATAGCACACCTCAAGAGGGTGGCCGCGTAACGGAATCAAGGTTATGGCACTCAATTTGCAGAGGTCAGAACTCAGGGTAGAAGAAGAAGGTGCAGCTACTTTCTCTTTCCTAGCTACCAAAGCTGGAGTTTGATAATCTTTCGATTGGGTAGCCACATTAATGGGCATGCTCATCATGAACACTTGAGATCTAGAGGAAGCAGATCAGGGTTGGTCTACCATTTGGGTCTGTTGAGACGGAAATGGCTCTTTGAGGACAATAGGGGTCCGTTTGAGTAGGCGACTAAATTCAGACTGTCGAGGATAATCCTTAGTGTAGTGATCCTCCTCCTAGATGAGGCAGGGATACTTAGGTTTCCGTTGCGAAGATTCACTAGTAGACGAATTGGGAGGACCCTTTTTTGGGGCATCGGCTTTAGATTTGCCTTTGGATTTCTTTTTTCCTTTCGAGGATTTGTCTGCTGTGGTAGACTAGACAATGTGGACCTTTGAGGTTTCACCAGGGCTAGGTGGATTTTGAGACGAACTATTAGGAGTAGCACTTGAGACTCACTTCTATTTGGAAGAAGTTTTAGTAGGGGTTTAGGATACTAAACCAATAATTCCATCAACGAGAGGAACAACTGGTGACTTTCATGCTACGGGATCGGATGATGGTTGCGGAGAATTGGGTATTAACTTGTATAAAGTGCGATACTGAGAGTGAACTAGATCCAAGTACTAGGCACGAGCGATGGCCTACTCTTCAGTGACGCATCCACCCATAGTTATATCATGAGCAGTTGGGGCTACGAATGATTTGGTAAACCATTTCGTGGGCAACTGATCAACAATCTTGAATTTGATCAGGTGATGTCTATGTCTCCATTCATGTATGTGATCAGATATGTGTGTCACAGTATCTTGCTTAAGCAATGTGAGAAAATAGGTTCTAGTTTCATAGCGAACTAGCAACTAAAAATGTGTGAGGAAAGCCATGGCTAAAGAGTTAAAGTCATGGTAAGTATTTCGAGGTAGCTTGATATACCATTTCGCTGCAACACTCATGAGGGTTCGTTGGAAAAGACAAAGACGAATGGAATCATTCACGTACGAGTTCGACAAGCACTAGAGGTGATATGTCATCACTTGGGCCTGAGGATCTTCTTTAGCTTGTCCATCAAACTTTGGGCAATCACTTGGTATCTTGGATGACACTGGAGGCCAGTATGGTGAATGAAGGATTGGATCATTTGTAAGGTGTGATACATCTGGCAACTTGAGTGTATCCAAGAAAGGTAATTGAGTCTTAAAAGGCATGGGAGGCCGATAAGCGGGCCCATATGGAGGAGCCCATTCCTGCTGATAAGGATTTTGGCCATATGGCATCTGAGGCTGCCCCCATTGCAGATTACCTTGGCCATAGGGAGGATTTTGACCTTGAATACCTTGAAACTATCCAGGCATAAGTTATTGATAAAAAACATATGGGTTAAAAGGATGTTGAGCTTGTTGACCTTGGATATATGGATATGGGACCTATTGTCTTGGAACATAGAGTTGATGAACTTGTTTTCCCTGAACAAGAGGATTTTGGACTTGCAGTCCTTGGGCATAAGGTTGATACACTTGTTTCCCTTGGACGTAGGGGTTTTGTACCTAGTGCCCTTGGCCGATAGGATTCAAAACCTATTGACCTAGGACAAGAGGATTTTGGGCCTTCTACTATAGGACTTGACCTTGACCCTGCCCCTGCAAGGGTTGACCTTGTTGGTATGTATACAAGGGTTGCTGCTGCCTTGGTTGGTTTTATTGTTGCAAGGGTTGACCTTGCTGTTGAAAAATTTGTCCCTAGGTTTGCAAAGGTTGGCCCTGCGAGGGTATGGGTTGAGAGTTGTGTGGGGAGCATATTACATCTACTGCCGCGTGGCTTGCTGCAACTATTGTAAGGATTGACCTTGTGGTTATTGCAGGTGACCTTGTTGTTGTGCGGAGAGCCCTTGCTGCAACAAAGGTTGCACTTGCGGTAACAAAGGTTTCCCTGGATGTTGTAAAGGTTATCCTTACTGTTGCAAGGGTACCTGAACAGTGTTTGAGAAATTACTAAACTGAATCTGGCTGTAGCCAGGCTGGATGTAATGCCCTGATTGGAGGGCGTAAGGTTGATTAACCAATCCTTGAGAGCCATATGGAACGTAAGGATTTTGGTATTGAACCTAAGCCCCATAGGGCTACTAATACTGAACATTGCTCGATCCAGACGGACCAATGAGATTTTGAACCTGTTGGCATTGGACATTGCTTGATCCAGTGGGATCAACAGGGTTATAAATAATACCAAAAGAGGGCTGGTTTATACCAAGCATGTGAGCTTCTGAGCCACTCACATTAGCGGCACCTGACACCATAGAGACATTCAGGTTTTGCCCCCTAGGCGGTGGCACAATCTGGCCACTGACTAATGGGACAAATGAATTAACAGATACAATATTTGAAACTGCCGGTTGTTGTTGGCATGTGACTGGGATTGATGATACAAGAGTATTCAGAATGGTAGGTTGCACCAGGATTGAAGTAACAACCTGTTGAGAAGTCATGTTCATGATGAACAGACTTGACGCTTGATGCCCATACAAGATTATGGTAGAGTGATGAGGCACTAGGTGTGCCTGAAACTAAGTGCCCCAAAGACACATAGTTGGGTGGAAAACTAGCGGGAACACCTTCGAAAAAAGGGAAACCCTCGAGAGGAAACTGCACTTGCAATTCTTCCCCGTCAACAATGTGTGGAGTAGAAACTTCAGACTCATCCGGAGATGTGATTGGAGCATCAACTTCAGGTTCCATGTTTGAAAACAAACGACGACGAATGGCTGAACATGTACTAGGGGATAGAACCAAAGGAACACCCGGCTGGTCGTACAGACTTTAAGGACGCTGTGGTGATATCTCAACAACATCAAATAGAGGGTTCAAAGGATAGATAACCAATCCAAGCTAATTTTCAGTGGTTGGCGAGTTCTCTGGAGTTCGAATGGGATTGTTTGGAGATTCTGGGCCAAGATCAACAGATGACCCTGTATCGAAAGCAGGTGGAGGACGAGATGACAATGGTTGAACACTCAAAAACAATTGCGAGTTCAACATTTTGGTCCTCTAGTGACTCTGATAACTCAGGAAACAACTCAGACAATATTTCAGATGGAGGAGAGGAAGAGGAATTGGGTAAACCAAATGGTTCAACCATGATGACCTTGTCTTAGTCGATGAAACAAATAATTTCAAGGCTTTAAAATGTCATTTTAAGGGAACTCATGATTTGGTCAAAAAGACTAACAGGATGTTTTGGATTGTGGGCAATCAATTATTAAGACGCATAGAAGATTGATGTTCTTTTATTTTTTAAGAGTTGAGAAAGAAACGAAGATGACTCTATCACTTTCGATTGGAAACGATCTCGAAAGGACAAGTGCCCGAATGATCTTTTAAGTTTAATGAGTCAAAAAGATCAAATGATTGCTTTGAATGATCTAGGTAAACATGATTACCAGGCAACTGTGAACTGCAGAATACCTCCTGGTGAACCAAGAAGTACGAGCAAGCAATCTCCATGAATGCTATGTTCGGTGTATCATGTTTGCAAGGCGGCCAACTCGACTTCCTATGGATAAAAGGATTGCAACCTAGTGGGGTCTCCCGTTATATACTCAACGGTACGAGGAGTAGAAATCTGTACAAGTGCTGTCTAATGCCGAAGCTAACGACGACTGCTAGGTTTAAAGATGTCGGAACACATCTCTAGCTTAGACCTTCTAGATATGATCGTTAATGTCAAATGCGCCTTAGGTTAATTGAATTCTTTTTAGAGTTGATCTTGAGTTAAGTCTCAGTTTTCAGGTCTTAGCGATGCTACTCGAAAAACCTCAAAAGCAACTAAATGAGACAAGACCCTTTCAATTCGATGAAATTCCTACACTAGCGAGAGTAGAGACTACTCAATCAAAATGCAAACAAATCAAGCAACTGAAAATGAAATGATCTTTCACTACCTTACTTTTTCAAAAAATAAACTAATGAAAAATGCATTCCAATTCCTAATTTCCTGACAAGAACTTATCTATTAGTCCTTTCAAAAACAAAAAATTCTCTTCCTTTTTGAAATGCTGATGCAATTCTAGTCTTTTAAAAGATGAAAATTATCATAACATAATGATGCAACAAGCTATAATTTCATACTTTTTCATGAAACAATGAAACAAACTTTCCGCATACAATCTTTCAATGAAATTTTTTTCGAGACAATGAGCTCTTCAAACAAAAGAAAACATGAAAAGAGAAGTTCATTGAGATCAATGAAACACTGACTTTACCGAACACAAGGCCAATAATGTAATCTATGCCAGAAAAGAAACGTTCAAGCTAGTAAAAAAAAATTTCAAACTTGTGCAAAAAGAGGTCAAAGTCATAAAAAGGACCAAAAACAAATGCAAAGAGTAAACACACCTACAACCCTGATTTAGTGAGTTCAAAACCTGTTGAATGGGCGACCAACTAGATGCCTAGTGTCGCTAGCCACTCAATGAATCAATCAATCAAATAGAAAGATGACAGGCCAAGAAGAAAGCAAAACCAAATGAAAAGTAGCTTTCTAATCAAGGAGAAAATGGTCCAAAATGTTGAAATGTGGAAACAAGAATATTCCAATTTTAATTTGTCTTTGACTTAAAATTATGAATTAAAATTTGAATTTAGTCTTACCAACGATTTGAAAAATAATTAATTAATTCATCTTGAGTTAATTAGTTGGAGAAATTCAAGTTAGAAGTCCTTCTGAAGTCATGCAGCAAATATCCATTAAATTAAGGAGATTATCCCTTCATTAAGGAGATAAGATTGAGTTATATTTGAGTTGTAATTAGTTAGGTCAGTTTATTGAGATAAGTCTAGTTAAATTAGTTCCAAACTGTTTGAGGAACTAATTGTGAGTTATTAGTTAGTTGATGCATGCATGCACTCAACTAGTGTACTCCAGATAACTGAAGATTCTCTCATCATTAACTCATGCACGTCTATTATGAGAAAGACCCAATTGAGATTAAAGATAGGGACAATGTACTATCAGTTGAATGTGTTTTCCAATAAGGAAAACTCATGCATGCAGAAGGAATTTATTCCTTGAGGATTATGCAATTACGATAGTGTGTTAGATCAATGTTGCACTTGGTAACATGAGGATCACCCAGGAGAAATTGCGCAAGGAAATAGGAGCTTGGAGGGCAGAGGAGAAGGCTTATGAGAAGTCTATTTTTCTTGTGAGAAACTATGAGGTTTGTACTAAGAGATGGCTAGCTGTGAGAGCTAAGGCTTTGTGTAATTTTGAGGTATTTCCAACTTGTATGATAATACAGATAATGGGGTTTTTAGCTGAGGCTTTCCCCTGAGTATTCTTCTGTGTTTCATGTGCATTGATTCTTCTTCTAGTTATATGTGTTCAGCTTGATCTTGCTTGTAGGTTTTAACCCCGTATAGAAATTACCTGCATACAAATTCTAAATCACAGAAAAATAAACAATGCGAGAGCATAACACATAAAAACACATATGCACA
>APFE030813054.1:0-23119 GCA_000404065.3 Pinus taeda | reverse complement strand
TTCATAGTGAGAATGATTAGTTGATCAAAATCTTATCATGAATTAATGAAATTGATTCTATGCATTTTAGTTTCTACAACTAATTGATTATTGCAAATTTTGCAACAACATCAATTTGGAAATGAAATTGGGAGTGCCAAGGGTTGTGAGGTGACATATAGATGCATTTTCTAGATTAGTGATGATGTCATTATGTCATTTATGGGTACGATATTCCATTATCTATGTCGGGAATAAAGTTCCATTTTGTAAAAAATAAAAATGTTTAACTGGACCAATTTTGAATATAAATATATGAATTTGGACTTTTGTATATGTCAAAGTCTTCAATGAATCTTAAATTCATGATGTGGATTTGATTTTATATTCTATCAATGTTAAATTACTTTTGATTAATGTAGTTAGAATAGATTTATTTATTTTTATTTACAAGTTTTCAAGTTTGCGAGTTAAGTTACTTTTATATTTATATCTTACTCGATGTTGCATGCATGGATGAACATATCATTACCATGGAGTTTTGCTTGGTTATAATAATAGATGTATCATATACATGAAGAAGGCATATAATATATATATATATAATATATATTATATAATATATATCATATAGGCCCATGATAAGGAGATACTAGCAATCTAGGTCATTCAAAAATAGATCCATGTTAAGAAGGATTCTTCATAGGTCCATGCCAAACTTATGAAAATCAAGGCTTCTTGCTTAAATTGTAAATATCAGATTTGAAATGTAAGAAATTTAAAAAATTTGACACAATTCAAACCCAGAAAATAACTCAAGCAATATCAAACTCATAGAAAGCAACCTAAGCAATATCAAACTAAAAAAAAAGAATTAATGCTAGACATTGAGCCATATCCATCTTATTTACCACACAAATAATTTTTTTGTGATAAACATTACCCATCTTCCAGGATCCAATCACATATCCATCTTAACATATATTTATCTATCTTGATTCTTAATCTCACTATATTTCTCGATGCTTAACCTTCAATGAATTCATTCTAAGGAAGATGGGTATCAAAATCTTTGAAGGTGACATTCTAAATGTTTCTCTATTTTTATTCTTGACCTTGAATCATTTACATAGGCACAACTATCTTACACTATGCCTCTTATCAATGAGGCAAAGCTAATTATATTACATGTAACTATGCTTGTTCTTATTTATTTATAAATGAACGATTTATAGCCCACTTGCTACACCAACAGGGATATTTGGTAGAATTTTATTTATGAACTATGTTTATGTACCTTGTACAAATACTTCTATAGTTGCAAGACATATAATATACCAATAAATGGCCCACTATTCTCCAATGTAAAGGCATATATTATGGAAACCAATGGCCCACTATTCTCTAATGTAAGCTACACATAAATACTAGTTAGAAACACAATGGAAACAAGTGACACAGTTTATAGAAATTCCTTATAGATTCAAACCGCTAATTGTAATTTACTAAAACAATAGACTTGAATTTACTCTACTCATCAGCAGAAACAATTAAATGATCACAAAATCACGAAGCCTACAAGAAAAATAATTCAATCAAGACATTACACAATTATTTCCTGGGGAAAGCCATAGCTAAAACCCCATGTTATCTGTATATTAGATTAGTAAAAAAATATTAGAAGATCACAATGCTTTTCTCAAGCCCGAGCAACCTCTGCACTATCTTTATCTGTCTCATAGCTTCCAAGACAAGCCTAGGACAATACTTAACCAATTTTCTTCTTTCACAAGTCCTTATTTCCTTGCATTGTTTCCTTCGGAATTAGCCCTCTATTAATTTTGGAAATTCCTCAAAGGAATTGTGCAATCCATCATAGGCCTTCCACTAACCGCATGCACCACCTGTATAATCCAGATGATTATACAACTGATAGTACATTGTCCTTGAACTCCAATCTCAATTGTGTAACTCTCACATCTAACATGCATGAGTTATTTATGAGTGAATCATTAGTTAACTGGTTGATCAATGCAGACATCACCACACTACTAGACCTCTCACTAGTTCCTCCAATATTTGGAACTATTTCAATTGAGTTTAACTTAGTTAAACTGAATTAATCAATTAAAAATCAAAATAAACTCAACCAAGGCTCCTATAATGTAGGAGACACTCTACATGACTCAAGTTAGACCCTCAACTCAAATCAACTGAACTAAATAAGTCAAATTAACTTAGTTAACTCGCACAAGTTGTCTTGTGATGTGTAATTACAGTTTTATTCCTAATTTAATTCAAGGACAAAATTAAATTAGGATTTTCTAGTTGCATTTTCAACACTCACTCTCAACAAGAAAGGGATTCTCTTCTACCCCGATCCTGCCTTTATGAAAATTAAATTTTCATTTTACAATGCCTTTGTAAAAATATCTGCATCATGTTCCTCTCTGGGAATGTACTCCAGCAACATGATTCTCCTTTACACACAATCTCATAGATGGTGATACTAGATGTCGATATGCTTGGAACGATCATGAAAAATTGGATTCTCGTAGAGTTTGATACAACTATGATTGTCAAAGTAAATCACTATAGGATCCATCTACTAACCAAATAACCCAACAAGGATATTCCTCATCCAGATAGCCTCACAAGTTTCTTGACTAGCAATGATGTACTCTACTGCTACCGAACTTAGTGCAACTAATAGTTTCTTCTTGTTGTACTAAGAAATTGTTGCTGACATAACACTGAAGGTTTCCTCTGATGTTCTCTTCTTATCTAATGGACTCCCTGCCCAATCTGCATTTGTGAATCCTTAAAGCTTCACTCCCTTTATCTGTCCATACCAAAGACCAAATGGAGTGGTGCCTCTGAGGTATCTCAACACATGTTTATCTACTTTCCAATAGATTTTGGTTGGCTTAAACATTTCTTGACTAAGATGGTTAACTGCAAATCATATATATGGTCATGTGTTCACCAAATACATAAGTGAACCCACAAGCTATCTGTAAATAGTAGTTTCCACTACATCATTTGAAGTAGCATCTTCCTTCTTCCAATTTCTTTCCAGAGGAGTCTCCATGTGTTTTTTTCTTTCCATGTGGAACTTCTTTAGTATCTCGTTGGCATACTTTCCCTGAGAGAAAAAAAATTATCATCTCCTTTCCATACTTCCATACCAAGGAAATAATGCATGAGCCCTAGGTCCTTCATCTCAAATTCTCTTGCAAGATTCTCTTTGCAATATTTTTCCAGATTCGTGTCACTTGTTAGACTTAAATCATCGACATATAATACAATAATCAACAATTTACCTTCAACCATAATATGGTAAAGGTTGTCATCTCCTTCACTTTTGGTGAAGCCCAACCTGATGAAATAGTTGTCGATCTTATTGTACCAAGCACAGGGTGCTTGTTTCAATCCATACAATGCTCACATGAGTATGCACACATGTGACTCTTTGTTGAAGGTTTCAAATCCTTCTGGATACCCAATGTACACTTCTTTCCTCAATCACATCATTAAGGAATGTTGTCTCCACATCCATGTGATGTATCTTCCATCCCATTTGCGCTAAAAGTGTTAGAATATATCTGATTGAAGAGTACCTTGCTATTGGAGAAAATATATCCTTGTAATCAATTCCCTCCATCTGAGAGAACCCTATGGCTACAAATTTGAACCCTATGGCCACAAATTTGGCCTTGTGCTTCTCCACACTCCCATCTGTTGCTTTCTTTACCTTGTAAAGCCATATGGAACTCACCACTGACTTGTTTGTTGGTATTGGGACCACTTCCCAAACATTGTTTCTGATAATGGATTCATACTCCTCTATTGTGGCATCAACCCATATTATTTTATGCATTTATTCCTCGAATGAGGATGGCTCAATCTCTACACTCTCGCTCTTCAGAGCCATGTAACTAGTGTACTGATCTAGTGGCCTCCTCCACCTGTGTTGTTATGTGGGTTCTCCCACATTCTCTCTAGCATCATACATTAATCTGTCAGCCTCTTTGGTGCACTTCCTTCCATCTTTGGAAGTCTCTGCATGAGTGGGTTCTCCACTCTCTGCTTCTCTACATGTGGTTGCTCCACATCATCTTGAGGTTTTTCCTTTGGGGCTAAAAGCTCCTCATTTGCATGTAATTGAATCTCCCTCTAAATGGAACATCTCATGGCCTTCTCTTCATCGAAATTCACATCTCTACGAACCACTGTTATCCCGTGAGATGACAGGTACACCCAATAGTTGTGAGGTGTATCAGTGTACCCCTCAAATATTTCCAAATCAACGGTTGGTTCTAGATTTTTCCTTGCATCCTTGGTAACATGATAGTAAACTGATGAATCAAAGATCATAAAGTGTGCCACATCTGGTTTCTCACCTGAAAAAGCTTCTTCTAGTGTACTCATCCCGAGAATCCGATGAGGATTTCTGTTCTGCACATATACAACTTTGTTGCATGCTTTAGCCCACAAGTGCAATGGTAGGCCCTGATCATGTAACATTTCTCGTGCAGCTCCCACAATAATTTTGTTCTTCCTTTCAACCACCCCATTCTGTTGTGGGTTATGGGGTACTATTAACTCTCATCGAATGCCTTATTATGAATAGAAGTTCTTGAATTCATTCGACGTATAATCTCCACTGTTATCACTCATGAGAACCTTCACTTTCCTTCCAGTGTCTTTCTTAATAAGTGCTTTAAATTCACAAAATTTAGAGAACGTTTGATCTTTCTTCTTCATGAAGAAAATCTAGCACTTACATGAGAAATCATCTACAAATATTACATAATACCTGTGATTGGCCATGGAGGCTGTCGAGAATGGTCCAAACACATATGAGTGAACTCTTTCAAGGATCGCTTGCGCTTGACTTTCCTTATTATGAAAGGTGGATTTGGTGTACTTCCCCAATGTACACCCTTTGCATGTATCTCACTACTCTAGTGCACCCTTGGGAAGCCCTATAGAAATATGTTGCATCATCTTCAAAGCTCTGTGGTGTAAGTGGCCCAATCTTCTATACCACAACTCACCGATGTCTTGGCTCTGCACCTTCTCTGCTATTTTTCTCAAAGCAACAATATTCTACAACCAATTTGTATAGGTTCTTCACTTGAATCTCGATCCGCTTCACTTTCCCTGAGGCTACGTGATGAAGGAGAGTCTTTCCTTTGTTAAATATCACATCGTAGCCATGTTCCTCCAACATATCAATTGAAACCAAATTATTCTTTAGACCTGAAACATACATGACATATTTTAATGTGAAAGGAGAACCCGACTCCCTCTGAAAAGTAACAGTACCAATGTCAGTCATGATATAACTTCCATCATCTCCCATTTCGATGTGCATATGGAAGTCGTTCTCCTCCGCCACTGAAGAATTCTTTGTTTATGGTCATATGGAATGAGACTCCAATATCCAGATACCACACACTACCCATCACGGATGTCACCATGCAAGCGATGAGGGTGAAATCAAACTCGAATTGTGAAGAAAGATATTCACTTGCCACTCCTCCCGAGGGATTCTTGTTGAACTTCTTGTGTGAACACTTCGTGGCATAATGTCCCAGCTCATGACAGTGAAAACATTTAATCTTCGACAAGTCCTTCTTCTTTCTTCCCTGACTAGAACCTGATTTGGAATGGGATGACTTCCCTTTCCCTTTCTTTGCCTTTCGAGCTAAGGAAAAATTATGTTCATCATCATGCTTGGATTAGGATCCCTATCTGGTGTTCCACTAAATCTCTTCTTGCACCAAGTCGAACCACAAACTCGCCCACTCTGGTACCTTCACCCTCCCATTTACCAAATCCCGGTAGTTGTGTCAGCGCTTAGGAATGCCTAGAAGTGCTAGGCTCACCAGATCATCTTCAAAAACTGTAACACCAACACTTCCAATCTCATCTCGACATTGGGTGCACTTGGTCAAGTACTTTGGTATTGTGTCCCCCTTCTCCATCTTGATTTTCCTGAGCTTGTCCTTCAGTGACAACTTCCCATGGTCACTGTTGTTTTGAAACAGGTCTATCAAGGCCTTCCACATTACATCTGGAGTCTCCTTGTCGTGGAGGTTCGAGACAATATGATCTCGAACTCCTTCTAGGATAATCATTCTCGCCTTTGCAACACATTTTCTCCACTTTGCCAGATCTTGAGCATCAATTACTAGAGGCTTAGGAATATATTTGTCTACGAATTCCTTAAGACATTTGTCTTCCAATAGTGCCTCCATCTTTTTCTTCGGGGCAATATCGTTCGAACTACTCTCAAGAGAATATTCAAGTCTCAATCCATAAAACGACATCCTGCTTGCTCTAAAGAATGATACTACAAATTTAATTTCACCTACAAAAGGCAAACTCATATTCTCTCTTCTTGAGTGATTTATGCTCTTATACCATGTAGAAATTACTTATATATTCAAACTGCTAATTGTAATTCACTAAAACAATAGACTTGAATCTACTCTACTCATCAGCGGAAATAATTAAATGATCACGAAATCACGAAGCATACAAGAAAAAAACTTCAATCAACGCATTACACAATGATTCCCTGGGAAAGCCACAACTAAATACCCTTGTTATTTGTATATTGCATTAGTTAGAAAATAGAGGGTAGAGGTGTGGCAGATGCCAGTCCCAACCACACCTAGCGAGGGGATGGGGTCACATAAATACCTCACGCCTAATTCGGGAAGCAACACATGCCTATCAAGAAAAACTCATCCTCAGATTCGATAATTAATTTCAAGACGGGAGTTCGACTTAAACCAATAGGATGAAAATACTGAATTGGATATGGAAGAATGGGGAGATTTTATCCCAAACCCTAGCCATTCCAGAGGCCAATACACTCTGTTTTAATAGACAATTTATCTTTATTGGGTGATGAAAATCATTGTGGCTAAAGCCTTGGCAACCTCTTTTGTTGGAACATCGAAGACAAATACTGAATTTTAGGAAATCCATAAGGAGTTTCAACAGATTCAACAACAAAACCCCACCTCAGTTTTCTATAGAAGCATATTCCATGTCTTCCCCAAACTGAGCTGCCAAGGTCCAGTGCAAAAGATCTAGCACCTATTGACTCGTTTGATGAGTAGCAGTGTGATTTACATAGTTTGGTTTTCAAAATTTTGATATGTATGAATGACTAAATTGCAGACTTTGATACGTTGTTATAGATATATATTCATTAGGATAATTAAAGACAATCAGGTACATATAGTGTTGTTAGATAGTCTCAAACTCTTTTGTTTTTGGATGGCATATAAGCCTAGTTCCGAGTGGGTAGGTTTAGGCCAGTTGACCGAGTTGAACATGGATGTAAAACTTGAGTATCTTTTGAAATGAATAGAAAAGAATTGCCAAGCTTACAAAAAAATAACAATGTTAATTAATTGTTGTGGACAACTATTATAACATGTGTTTCCTTCAAAAAATTAAAAATTTAATTCTAAAGTAGTTAGAGTATATACACCTATATAGATTTTATTAGTAAAATATAAATGTATATTTTGATTTTGGAAAACCCAAATTTATTTATACATTTTAAAAAAAATCAAACCATAAAAATAACCCATTTAAAAGATTTACAATCTTACCCAATATTATCCCCTTTAAAAAATATATACATTCAAATAAATATACATTTCCATTAAATTTTTAATCAAATTACAAGTCAATCTGTCTGCGTAATTCCTTGATTATCTTTAAATTTAAATTTAAATTTTAAACCAATTTAAAAATCTATACATCAGCATCAAAAGCATTTCAGTTTCTAGCTTCTCAATTTAATTTAATTGCTTTTAGAATGCGTTGCTGGACCTACTGACCGAAAAGGAAAGCCAAGGCTAACACTGTAATTATCCCACTGAAGGCGGACACTAATTATATAATAATAATCCCACTGAAGGCTGACACTGTAATTATGTATGGTACTATATGCAAGTAAGCATTTCAGTTTCCAGTGGGCTTCCTGAATTTCATTTAATTGCTTTAGAATGCGTTGCCGGTTAAATATTAACAAGGGAGCCACTGCCGTGGCGGTAGTCCCTGCCGGGTCTGCCACAACAACACAATACAAACGCTTTGGTTTGAGCCAATTCTATGCAATAATAATGATTTTATTCTTATTCTATACAATAATAATGATTTTCAAAACCCTCTCATTTTTCGAGAGCAAAGACAGAATTGAGTAAATGGCCATGGACATATTAGTGCAGGGTGAACCCTAATTCATTCCTGGCAGCTGAAGAAATCTTTGACTACGTCAGCCACAATAGATTTGACTGGGCAAGAAAAAGCCATGAAAAAAAACAGTGGAGGTGCACAGGAAAATCAATTCTATTTGCAGGTAGAAGCATCGCCATGGTGAAACCAACCAGGCAACAAAAATTACATGTAGCGTGTAATGCAAACAAGCAGCTAAGCAAAAGTTTGAGAAAGTTGTAATTACATGCACGTTTACAAGTTTTTTTATTTATTATATTTCTTATTTTAGTTTTTATTAATATTTTTATTTTTTCCAAATTTTGCAGTGGTTCAATGATTATTCAAAAAACAGGACAAATACACCGCATAGGGGTATCAATCAAATTCCAATCCCAACAGTTTTTGCACAGGATTTTCAGGAAACCTTCATGTACTAGACAAATAGATTCCAAAAATTTAGGTGGTTACAGTAAATTTAGGGTGGTCACACAGAGAAATATATTGGATTCACCTATTTGTATCACAGCTTTTAAGTTCTCGTTGTCCAGGAAAAGGAAAATTGATTTACCTTGTCGTTGCTTGCTTTCAGGGTATGAGGGATACCTCAGCTACTTTCAAGGTCCCATTCCAACTTGAATTTCCTGCGTGTATGCCAAAGTTACAGTCTTGGAAATGAAACAAACCACATCTTTTCAGTTCAATGGAAAACTTGAAATGGAAATAAATGTTTCAATTAATTGAAAAGAGATTTGGATCGACATACCACTATGACTTTTCTGAGCTTATCTCTGAACACAGCTCTGAAACTTCATATAATTTGCTTTTGCATACGCCTGAAATAGTGTTTTTCCCTTGAGCAGAGGTAGGGTGCCGTACCCTGACCGTTTCTCCTTCGGGCCTTGACCGTTTCTCCTTCGAGCCTTATCGACAGTGTCCATGAAAAATGGTGTGTGAAAAACCATGGTGAACATATGGTGAACGATGGAAGATGCACTCTGCTCCTCAAACTAGCTGGTCGACACTCTCTACTCTGCTCCTCTACTCGTCTGCTCTGCTCCTCTGATCTTAATTCAATGAACTTCATTCAATGAACTTCGCTATTGTTCATCATATTTCAAAATCCATTTATTAAGTTCGAATTTCACACACTTCACATTAGAAAATATTCATTATTCATCCAAGTTATTCCCATACTTGTACAATAATACAATGAAAACTATCAGTATCTCTAAATGCACCTTCTCTACAAGGAATTTGTATACATATGTCTCTCCAGGGTTTATGGCACACTGTGTAATGCCCGCAGTTCCATCTGCCCACGGAGTCCCGATCTGCCATCATTAAAACCCAACCAAATCCTATATAATTATAGCCCACACAATCCATGATCAAAATTAGTGTTCATGTAGAATTCATATTTGTCCACAAATCAAAAAATAAGACCTGATGGATGCCATGCCAGTGTATGACAACACCTTCAGTGGGCATCAGATTCTCCACTTCCACGACGATTGTATCGCCAGCTCTGGCACGAACAGTGGGTCCTGGAAATTGCCCATTGATTGCAATAACCATTCTCTCCACACAATCCGGTGACCAGAACTCATATTTTATCTGCCATCTGTAGTGCTTCTCCATTGTGCTCTTGCTTTGTGTCGCGCATGCTTGCATCGCCGCCGCCACCATCACCACCAGCATACGCAAGAATCTACTTTCTTTGCACCCCATACTCACTGCGAAAAAGCAGATACTTGCACTTTTCTGCACAGTGTAGCCAAGTTTAGTATATTATAAGGCTGCTTTCTGGCAATTATATTCTAACATATTCAATGAAATTTTTTAGATGCTGAGAAATTATGGGTTTGATAAGAAGCCGAGGGCTCGCACCAGGAATAGATGGCCTTTTTTTATTGATTATGCAATTCTGGGCTTAATGGGGATTTGTATTTCTCTCTACCTGAACAGACAAACTGATTTAAAGAGAACAAACTATCAACATAGGGAGCTACTTCACAGACTAGAAATGAAATATACAAAAACATTTTCTGTGCAAAGAAAAATAATGGAGTATTTGAGAATATGTATACCTCGCTGATGTGAATGCAATATACTGAAATGTTGGAGTGCTTTTGGAATAAAAATGCATCAATCAATTACCATGATGTGGTTAACGAATGCGCTTCTGTCCGAGCCCGAACAATACCACTCCTCATGTGTGAAGCGTGAGATTAAATAAGAAGCTTCAGAGATGAGGTGAGTGCAGGTCCATTTTTCTGAAACGAAGCGGAACGGCAATGTTCTTCTCACTTTTTGGTGTGACAGGCGAGTTGTGGTGGTTAAATGAGTCAACCCAGGAAATCATATTATAGAAACCATTTCAAATTAGGACTCCTGAACCATTTCAACTACGACTCCTATTTTCAACGTTTTAACTAGTGGGTGGGTACGTCGAACTCCCTGTCACAGACCACAACTGTAAATACTAAACTGGCATTCAGGTATAAATTGTCGTTGGTTCCGGCTACTTGAAACTCTAATTCCTCCATTTACACAGTACACCACAGTATAATCTATTGCACAGGTAGCAATAGAATCAAGCTCATCAAAAAACAAGACGCAAGGCGCTGACTGTCGGGCTTTGTCGAAAATCTCTCGAACATTAGCCTCACTTTCTCCAAACCACATAGTTAATAATTCTGGGCCTTTTACACTGATAAAATTGGCCTGGCACTCATTCGCAATAGCTTTTGCAAGCAGCGTCTTACCACAACCTGGTGGCCCGTAAAAGAGCACTCCTTTGGAAGGAGACATGCCAAACTTTTCAAATTTCTCAGGGTGCTCCACTGGATATTGAACAGTCTACAGACCAACATTAAAGTACATCTTAGTTAGTGATGTTCAGGATTCGCACATAGTTGACATCCTTCAAAGAATCAAAAATAGAAATGTAGTAATCCTGAGGTCCACTGCTTTACCTCTTGAAGCTCCCTCTTGACATTTTCCAAACCACCAATATCTTCCCAAGAAACATTGGGCACTTCAACAACCTATCGTACAAATACAAATATTATTAATACACTATTGCTTATAAATAAACAAATAGAAGAGATGCATTGTTCGCACCTGAGTGTTTATATAACCCCTCTTGACTGATACTTATAGAAAAGGATATTGCTAGAAGAAATTTGACACAACTCACAGTTTCACGCAAGGCAGATGGGTTACTGGTGCCCAACGCAGTCTGGAAGTGCTCATTTGTAACAACCATAGAATTGAGGATTTCAGCATCGATGGTCTCATCTTCCAAGTCTATAACATCCATTTTTTCCCTGATGCACTGTAGCGCAGCCTCGGTGCAAAGAGCTGCAAGATCAGCTCCAACATATCCATGTGTGTCCTTCGCAATTCGTTCAAGATCAACCTGCACCAAAAATCAAAAACATAATATATAAAGTCAGAGTATAAAAAATAGCGTTGAAATATGTGAAAATAGAAAATTCCAACGCGGCTAAGTTCATACATCGTCCGAAAGCTTCATATTCTTTGTATGTATACGAAGGACTTCCAGCCGCCCCACTTCATCAGGAACCCCAATATCAATTTCCCTATCAAACCTTCCAAACCTTCTAAGAGCTGGGTCAATACTATTTGGCCGGTTAGTTGCTCCTATCACAATAACATGGGCTCGAGCTTTTAGCCCATGCATCAGTGTCAGAAGTTGAGAAACAATTCGCCTCTCAACCTCACCATGTGTCTTTTCTCTTTTGGGTGCTATTGAATCAATTTCATCAATAAAAATAATGGATGGGGCATTCTTCTCTGCCTCCTCAAAGGCTTTCCTCAGATTGCTTTCACTTTCTCCAGCCAACTTCGACATAATTTCGGGCCCATTAATTAAGAAAAAGAAAGCACCAGTTTCATTGGCTACTGCCCTAGCAATTAAGGTTTTCCCTGAACCAGGTGGTCCAAAGAGCAAAATTCCCTTTGGTGGTTTAACGCCAATTGATTTAAAAAGTTGTGGGTGCCTCAGTGGAAGCTCAACCAATTCACGAATCTGGGCCCTTTGCCTCCTTACACCGCCAACATCGTCATAACCAACTTCATCCAATCTATCTTCATCCTCCCGCTTCACAGGCTCTCCCTCACAAAAGATCTCAGTATCAGGAGAAACAACACAATATTCCCCAAGGTCCGTCTCTATTACTTTGAACTCTACACTGCGCATTCCACCTCTAACAAGGAAAAGGTCTCCTTTCCTTACTGGGCGATAGGCCTCCATGAAATAGGCTGCAAAGAAAATATCAGAACTTTAGAAACCATATTTACCCGATCTTATAACCTGCATTGTAGAAAGAGAAGAAGAAAGCAAATAAATTGCACAAAACATATCATCCTAAACTTTTAACGCACAATGTTAGAAAGATAACTCATAACGAAAATTACAGGGAGCTATTCAAAACGTAAAACGCACAAAGAAAATCTTTCTAACCTAAGTTTATTTAAGCTTATGAAAATCAAATTACCTTTAGAGATCTATTTGTTGTAGATATAAGACAATTTACCCCAAGATACTGGCATGTATGAACAACCTCATAACCAGATGGTAAATTCATGCATTGGTGCAAACTTAATGCACTGACCTACATTTTCTAAAGGTGAGAAAGACATGAAGAAATGAAAACATTGGAAAGGCAGAATTCAGAAGAAAAAATAAAAAATACCAGAATATCCATCACTTTAAGAAGAGAAATATGAAAACAGAATGAGTCGGGAAAAAAAATGAGACTCACGCTTTAAATATGCATCGAACAAATTGCCAGTAACGCCCTCGATGGTATCATCAATAGGCAGGATATGCACATGCTTGTCGTACTTTACATCGGGGCACTGATGAACCGAAACAACATCGTCGAGTCGAACCCTCAGATTCGAACGCACAACCTTGTTCATTCTAATCCTGGGCTCTTCGCACGTCTCATCAGCGAGAGCGATACAAATCGTATCCTTTCTCTTCTTGCCCTAAAACACAAAATTCGAAACCCCAGGTGCCCCGGGAAAATTAGATCAAAATATCACGAATAGATCAAAGATCGAATCCCACAGAGCCAAGGAAAGAGGGCAATTTTACCATCATCAATATCAAAGCATACCTTGATAAGAATAGTATCTCCGCGGAAGAGCTGTAATTTTTCCATGGTGTCCGGATGCAGACAGACCACAGAGTTATCGTCGTTGATAGCCTCATCGACAACAAGGCGATTGGGAGCCTTCTTCCGCTCCAAAATAGCAGTGCTGAAATCCCTTTTGACTCCTTTGCTGTAATCAAAACCCACCGAAATTTAGCTCAACAGCATACAACACATGAACTACCACTTCAAAAAAGACCTGATAAACCAAACCCTCTGAAAATGAAAAGCAAGGAGACTTATGGTTCTGAAGATTCTCCCTTGTGCGCCATTGTTGGATAGGTGTAATTGATTCGATGGATGTCTGATCCGCAAACAAATTCGTGAGTGAAAATATAACAGTATGAATTGCATGTCCGATGATTTCTTCCCAGTATAATTTCCATATACCGGCGTGGCCGGTGGTTATTGAATGATTATTGAGTGGCCATTAACATCTGGCACTTGCAGCATGCAGTACACTGCATGCAGGACACGGAGAACAGGCACATCGGACCAAGAACAACTTTGGATAAAATGAACTTTGGATAAGATGAGGGCACAAAAAATCAATGCTGCTTTAATTTTGGATATAAAATGAAGTGCAAGATAATTTTTTTGGATATAAACAAACCTTGTATTTAAAATGCAGGGTAAACTTTGTACATAAAAATTTTACCACAATATTTTCGTATCGGGGCACGTGAAGGCCGCAATAAGAGGTAGAATATTTTTGAAACAAAAACTTTGGTTAAAATTTCAGTGAATGATATTGTCCGCCATAAACTTTGGTTAAAATTGTTTAAACACTCAAAATTTATAGTCAACCAAAGAACTAATACCTTGGTCAACGCGTGATCGAACGCTAATAGTCCCAGACAGAGACTAATAATGATATGTAGTGAATTTTACTTACTTGGTACTAGAAGTACCATTGAAATTATAATGATTTGTATTTACCATCACCAACTTATTGAATTTTAATTAGAATACAACGGGATGAAGAACCATTAAAATTATAATCATTTGTATTTACCGTTGCCAACTTAGCGATTTTGAATTAGAAGACAACTTGGGTGAAGAGTGGCTTTTCTTAATGTGGTAAGGAAATGGATGGTTTCATTTATCAATGCTACGAATGTTCTCTCTGATCATTGATTTACAAAAGGATCTATAAAGTGTCAGAATCATATATCCCATAATTAACATATTTATGCTTATGCTTCGGACATAAAAATTACGAAGTAAAAAGATTGAAAATATAAAAACAAATTTTAATATTTTATTCCACTTGTAATGCTGTCAACCACTTGTGACATTCAATTGAGAATTGTAGATTTGAAATTCAATTCAATGATCCTCAAACAAAGAATAGATATCACAAATATAATTAATTTCACTATAATAAACTCAGCTACATACATATTATGAAAATAATAATAAAAACAAATTACTCATTAAATATTATTTTTAAATTTTTTACGCTAAAAATAAATAATATTTCTTTTTTATTTTTTTATGTAACATATGAAGTTTAAAAATATAACATAAATTTATTATTATCTTTTCAATGAGACATTTTGTAGGTAACTATCAGTGATCAAATTTGAAGGGTGGTTGTTAATTTTAGTTGGAAGGGCATATCTTCCTCTAATTCTTCAAAGATGAAAGGTTAGAAAAAAAATCATTTCTATTGACAAGTGTATATTAAATAAGCTCTTCATAGAAAAATTCTAAAATGAAATAATGTTATTCTAAATCTTTCAAACCTTAAAAATTTAAAGGGTAGCTACATTAAAACACTACAAAATTTCAATAGGACTTAATAAATAAGAAAACATTTTTATCAATTTCCATTAAAAAAAGTAAGGAAAATTTTAAAGATGGAAAATTATGTTGAAGTTTAAAAACATTGGTGAATCTCACTAATAACTAATATCCAAACTATAAAAATTGTATTGATGTATTTGTAAAATTATTCAAATTAATAATGATTTTATATATCTCTCTAGATAATGTTGGCAATTTTTAAGGTAAAATAAGTTTATATTTGTAAAATTTGAGTGATTCATTTTTATCAAAAATAGAAATTGGCTAATATTTTTCTTGGAAAAATCATGGAAAATTAGCCCACAATCACATATTAGCCTCTAAAATTTTCCATGAAAAAAGGTAAGCATATGCTTATTCTATTCATTCCATGATCTTCAAAAATATTTAGACTTACATCAATGAAAATATAAATCTATTTTCCCAATGGAAATTGCTTTCTATTTTTCATTTGTTTCCATACATCATAAATAACATTTCAATTTACCTCATTTAAATCATCAGGTGAACTGGGAGATATAAACATTACTATATATATAGTGTCTCCAATGAAAGTCTTGATTCATCATCATTTTTTAATCGTATTTAATTTCGGGAACTCTCTTTCAAAAACTGTTGTGATTGTTAGGGTAATATGAATAACTTGTCGTAATTGCATCAAATATGGAAAGTCTTCAAACCATTATGGTTGATATCCATATAGGTCTCATGCTCCATACATATGTTTTCTAGTGTATGATTTAGAAATAATACAAATAAACTCATCCATTTCACCCAAACATCTAGCAGTATCAACAATAGATGATTCCCCAATGCTAATTTTTCCACATAAACATTTCAACGATATTTTTGTTTGACAATTTATGTCCTTCACTGATTCATAATAATGTTGAGGACTGAAAAACTTAGTAGCATTAAATAGATGTAAATCTATGGACCTCCTATCTAAAGATTCAATCACCTTCACAATAAAACATTTTCCCAAAATAATACAATCAACTAATGTCCTTGATCTTTTCATTTTGGGAAAATCTTTGAACCTCAATGGATGTAAATGTATCATACTTATGTTTTTATGAAAATTCAAGGGTTTCTCTTTGTGATTTAACTAAAAAAAGAGATATGTGCACTGCACCTACACCAAAAATGCGTCCGAAAAATCATTTATGAAGCATACTAATAGAAACTTCTAAAGTAGTGATATCTTGGAACTTTGATTCAACTTATTTAATTCAATTAGTACATATACAAGTATATTGATGCAAAATTTTATTTGAAATATTGTTGCCAACTCATACATTTGTTTCTCACCTAACTCCCAATCCGGTCTTTCCACGACCTTTCCTCTAGAGAGCCACCTAAATTTGAAGAATTTTTAAGACCTCTAAATTAGTAATTTGAAATGATTACATTAGCTCCAATCCTCCATGTCTTATAGTTGATTTCCCAAGACATGAATAAACTTTGTTTTCAAATTTGTCAATATATTGCAACTCTGGAAAATGAGATGAAGGGGCTCCTCATTGGCTGTTAATGTTTCCTTATGATCTATGCAATGGATATCTAATAAATGAGGAACATCTTCAAAAATCTTAAAACATAAATATTCATGAATACCCCTCAGGGAAGATACACCATTCGAACCAAAACCAACAAACTTCACCAAAGATATATCCATTTTTTCTAAAAGAGTTCTCATTACATCATGTATACATTGAGTTGTTCCATCCTTTATTTGAAGAAAAGATATAAAAATTGTTAGAAATTGGCCTCTTATTACATTTGTCAAATATGTATAATAAATGATCAAATGGTGTTCCATAATTCAATCAGTGCTTTCATCAACTAAACTTGAGTAAAAAGGGATATGTAAAATCTCCTATTTTAGTTTGTTCGAATGCACCCCTTTTAGTTTGTTCCAATACCTCTTTAGCAACTTGAAGAAACTATTTTCCTAATGTTGTACTTGTGTATGAAAAATATTCATCTGTTAGAAGCACGTGTGAGGTTCATTTATACCTATTCAAGTGAAATATTGACTTATACATTTCTAAAGATAAATCATTTATAACAAGAAAATCCATGTTTAGTAATATGAATATTACTTCATTTGCTTTCTCCATTTAAAAGTTGTAAACAAAATTTATGAGCTTCTGATTTTGCATGGCCACTTAGACCACTGACTTGAAGAGTGGTGCTTCCCACTTTTGAAAATGAAGTACCTCTTTTAAATTTAACACATTAAGAACGTTATCATTTCATTACCATTACAATCTTTTACAACATAAGCCCATGGAAATCTTGTATTACATTTACATTTGAATATTCTTTTGTGTTTCTTTGATGGGTGTTCTTTTCAACAATATCTACACTATTTGATTCATCATCTTCACATAGATGAGCATCAACTTCATTTTGAATATTACATGGTTGATTATAATGTTGTGCAAGACCAAATTCATCAACAATTGAAAATTGCTTTTTATCCTTCTTAGGAAGACCAATATGAGACATGTTTCAAGATTTACACATATCAAGTCAATAAAAACAATAGAATAAGTAAATACATAAATTAAAAATCCCTTAGCAAGATTGAGGTGAACAAAATTCCACGTTAGCAAGACGCCATAAGATTTGACTATAAATTTCTTGATAGGTTATCCATTGATTTTTTGAATTATTCTTTGTAACACTCAAGGAAACTTGTTGCTTTATGAGAGAGAACAAATGCCTCATGAGAAATGGTACTTGGAAAACAAATCCATATGGATATAAGCAACCAAGGAAAACAAGAAAGAGTTCAAATGAGAGTGGTATATTTGTGGAGTCCAATACCCTTGGTATAAGATAGATTTTATTTTCATAGTTGGTAGATTCATTTAATTATGATGATAAAAATTTTCACCATTAATAATGTTAAATCAGAACATAGCTGGAACACCCATGGCTAGGATGGAAGAATGGAAAGAAATTGCATTTAGGGTATCTGGCCACAATATTAATTTCATGGGGTGTGGTTTCTATGGTGTGCAAGATAAATTGTGTGACCACAAAGGATGCCATTACTTCAAGGAGTGTTACATTAAAGAATCCATAGAATGAAAAACCAAATATAAATGAAGATATGAGGAGGATAACGAAGAATACCTTACAATATAGCATCGAACGATAACCTTCCTTCTTTGGATGATGGGTTGCAATTAAAATGAAAAAGGAAAAAAAGGATGCATGGAAAGAGCTCTCAAGGATAATAAGGGAGGAGTGAGAGCACACGTGGAGTTTTTGAATGGGTATTAAATGTGCTATGTCGCTCCATGTCATGTGTAATAGCAACATCATTTTTCGTCGTTGTAGGTTACATTATCTCAGTGTAAATTGGGGGTTAAGTTGGGGGCCTTAAGGAAATGTCCCCAAATCATGATATAACTATTAACGCGTATAAGGTCATCCATAATCGAGCAAGTCTGCATTATGAAACTATCACTATTCAAAGTGATTTATGTGTTAGCAAAGACTCTAAACTCTAGTAAACTTAAAAAATATTGACGAGTTATTAAAAATATTACCCTTCTTTTTAAATATATAAATGTTATCTAATCTTCATGATTGACTAGTGATTTTGATATTTTAAATTTTTTTAGGGGTAAATTTTGTTTAGCCTTTGTGAGAAGTGCGAGGAGGCCATGGGGTGAGAAGGGTTCAATTTTGAACGTTGGTGACAATGACCAATTATAGAGGGTATCCAGAATATGGTCATTTTTGTTTTGAATGGAGTAGTTATCTCACCAATAGATGTATGTTTCTAGTGACTTGTACCGAAGAAGTTTCTGTATTGAATACCAATTCTGTTTTCATGATGGTAATAATGGTTCAAGGTTTTCTCATAGATAGGTCTAGAATCTCTCGCAACGGACATCAAGCTAACACCATTAAATTGGCAATTTGGACAACCAGAAAGAGATTTGATACAACAGGAAACCAACTTGATCATAACACCCGAGGATGGTCACAATGCTAGCCCCATTTGCGACAACTTGATCATAACACCCGAGGATGGTCACAATGCTAGCCCCACTTGCGACGAGGCAAATTGGCAATTTGGATGACCACAAAAGAGATTTGATTCGACAGTAAAGCAGAATGGCCGTCATACTCAATCCTTAATTTCTTTCTGCAACTCACATTGCAACCACGACCCTAATAGTAAATATTTATATTCACCAAAGAAGGTGCACGGAGATATACCAGCCGTAGTTTAGTGAGGCCATGTTTTGAAGGAGTAAAATAATGAAAATTTTCTACATGATTTTTAGAAAAATCTACCTAAAGTTTTGGAAAAGAAGGTTATAACTTTAAAGTTTAATATTTTAGGGGTTTGATAATTTTTTATGGTTCTAATTTTTTTTCCACTATTAAAAAAAATTAATAGGCGAAAATTTTAGGATCAAGCTAAATTCGGGCCTCGAGCCTCGTTAGACAACGCGGATATCCCGTGTGTGTTGATAATTCGGTCATACTCTCCTCAACTTGAGTACAAATTGCCCTGTCCTTTTTCCTACCTTTCGTAGCCGTTCTCGAATCTCTTCCTCGTAAAACAGGGTCGTTTTCTCCCTGATTTTTCTTGCTCCAATAAGCTATTTCTCTGAAATTTATTATTTTAATGAAATATTTCTACGCTTGTGTTACATGAGCTTTTGTTTATATAATGGACGTATGGCAATGGAAACGTCTAGTTTACCCTAGTCCATCTCAGTTTTCCAACTCTTGCACACTCTCTCCCGAGTAAAGAACCGTGTTCAATAACATAGGGATATTGATTGTTCTCGATGAAGTTTCTTGGGAATTGAGTGGATTCCTTCCATCTCTACCTCTAAGTTATTTAGGAGGTAACGGTCGCTGCAATGACATTAAGGAAAATCACCCTCTGATTACTTTATTATCAACTCTAAATATTAGTGCCAGTCTCATGAATTATTGTTTAATGCTTGAATAATTATTTAGGTGGACTCCTACACGGGACCAAAATGAGGCTTCACAGACTGAAACAGTTCAAGTAAAGGACAAAAGCCAGTGCACGGCAACAGAGACCACTTGAAACGATTTCGAGGATTGCTCCTTTGTTTGATAGAATTATCTGAAAAGGAGGCATGCGAACTTCGCTATATTTGAGCATAGAATTCTCAAAAGTAAACCCTCGTGCATACGCTTGTTGGAGTGGAAAGATATTTTTTGCATCTACAGCTGAGGATGAGAATGAGGGAGGTGAAGGCGACTGTCTAAACGCATCTGTACTTATCTAAAATCCTGTAGTGACATTAACTGTGACGGTGTGATAAAAACCAGTGAAAGATGGATGGCTGTATTCAACTATAAACGTAAAAATAATACCCATATGTTTAAAGAATAATTCATATTTATAACATGGTATTAAAGAATACAGTTATTAGTATTAAAAAAAATATATGTATATATATATAATAAAAAGAAATTAATCCAAATATTATAGAGACAGATATTTGAAGATAAAACATCACTATAAACTACGACACATTAAACAAAAAAATAGTTATTCAATGATCTTAGTCCATAATGTCCAAAATAACAGTGTGATGAGTAATTGTAAAAACAGGAAGTGTAAATATTTTAAAAAACTAGTCCATAATTATAAAAAATTTGATAGAATTTCTTTTTATATACAATATTTATATTCATACAGTTTTTGTTTGGCAATGTAATGATATAAGTGTCTATTGTTTAAATGTTTTTTTCAGTAAGGTTTTAGAATTTTAGTCATAATTAAAGGCAAATCGTAAGAATAAATCCGTGCAGAGTATTTATAAAATATTTTTAATTATAGATTTTTTCCTAGGATACTTTAAGGGTTGAGATTTGTCTTAGAGATAACTTATTTTTTTTTTAGTTTTCTAATTTAATTTAAAGTATAAAATTTTAATTTTTTTATTCTTATTTATGATATTGAGTTTTTATTGTTTATTATTTGTTTAGAATTTTCAATAATTTTTGTAATTGTGTGGATATATATATGGTTATTTTGATGCAAAAGCATCAAGCCAGGGCATCATGACCGGCTGTTGGTCTCTACCAAGGTGGAAAGTTGTATTAGCGTATTGGTTTCTTTATGTTCAGTTTGACAAAATAGGATGTGGGACGATGTTTTCTTTTTAATCTCAGTATTAGTTAAGGACAGTTAGGTCAATTAGGGTCATCAATTTGTTTGTCTTTAATCAACAGTAGGTTAATAACTGTTCTGTCATTTTAGAAAAAAAAGACAAATATGTCTAATGTAAAATCTTGCAGCATAGGCAGAACCGAATACATGAATAGTTATGTAACTAATACAAAAATTGCAACTAAAAAAAGTAACCACACAATTTAGGTAACTATGGACAACATACATAAATGTAATAGCGAAAATCATTCAAAAGGTTCAGCATTTAGCATACAAGCATTGATAATAAAATAACAAACAATTTTATTTGAATCCATCTGTGTAATCTTGGCATTTCTTTATTGCTTCCTAATTCACCGAACAACTAGAGTGTTTGATACAATACGTGCAAACTAGCTTGTTTATTTTTATTTTCCTAAAGAAACAGAGTTTAGACAGCCAAGGCTGTAACAAATTTCCAGAATGAGGGTTTCTAACCCATCAAAAGAAATCAAAATTGAATGTACAAGAACAAATGCAAGCAATTCAGACAAATTAAGCAAATACACACAATCATACAAGCCACATATCATTTTCTCAATTTCGAATCCATCCAGCTGAACAAATACAAGAGTGGCTACAGTATTTTCGAGCCATTGAAGAAATTATGAATACAACCACAAGATAACAAGCACAGTTCGAGGGTGTTCAAGCCAGAACGAGAGAAACAATAGTCAACAATTACCATTGAAACAGAGGTAACTCAAAGTGAATGTTTTCCCTTAAATTACTTTTCAATTATAACATAAAATGTCTGAATATACATAGCAGAGCTTGAATATAATCTACGAAGAGTCACAAGCCCAACTGGCAACAAACAGAGTCACAAGCCCAACTGGCAACAAACCCTAGACAAGGGTTTTTGGTAACGGCTCCCATCTTAAACAAATTTAGAGACAACAAGCATAGTAACTAAGGAAGCCTGCATTAAAAACGAACTATGACATTGGATTATTGCTTAGGGACATCAACGAATTGGCATTGAGGAAACCATACCCCCAAAATGTGTAGACCCTTACCCTAAAACTAAAAATTGGTTACAATAACAAAGCATACCAAGCAAGAGCTGAAGTGACTGCTCCAGGCATGCTCATCTACAAATCGCCAACATGCAAAAGAACCAAAACCCAATTGTGAGCAAAATGTTGACTATGGGAGGAAAAAGAAGTGGATGAATGTATACAAGGAAGGGATACATTTCCTTACCTGAATGGTTCGCAACGTGAATATAGAATAGGCAATTGAGCCACCAAACCCAAACATCAACTAAGGCAAAGGAGCAATGAGATTAGAAGAAAAACAACGTAAAGAGAAAAGTGAATCATGGACAGAAGAAGTTACCTGCAGTGAAGCCGAAGACAGGAGAGCGCCACTGTTTTGTAACCTAGATGCATGTGAAAACCACTGAGATTTACCAACAAGATGACCTCATACAAGAAGAGAGATTGTGGAGCGTAGACAAGTTAAACAATTGCAGAAGAATCACAAGAGATTACTTACACAGGTGATAGAACCCTCATTGTTCGCATAACGAGCCAAGACCATAAGGTGAATGCAAGAGCTAAACGTTTAGACAAAGTAACCCTGACTAGCGCACCCAACAGTTGCAACGTAGTTGCATGCATAGGCAGCATAACCTTACCAAATCAAACCCTCGACACCAAAG
>APFE030813048.1:58606-76651 GCA_000404065.3 Pinus taeda | reverse complement strand
ATATTTATCTTCAATTCATCCATGTTTGTCTTCAAATCTATCTTCAAATCATCCATCTTAGCTTCCACGTCAATCATCTTAGCTTCTACGCCTTTCTTTAAATAGTCCATATTAGCTTCTATACCTTTCTTTAAACCATCCATTTTAGCTTCTACATCTCTCTTTAAACCATCCATCTTAGATTCTGTTCCTTTTTGTGTAAGGGAGAGTTGTTGCACTTGGTCTTGTAATTTTGATATATCATGTTGCATTTCTTCCTCTTCTTCATGAGTCATGCTAGAGCTTTCAGGTTCCTTACTAGGTGTTTGCATTTTCTTTCCTCGGAGCATCAGTTACCGATGATAATGCTCTACTATTCCCTTTGAATTCCTTCAAAATAAATTTTCAAACCAAGCTTAAGCAAAAATTTAAGAAAATCTACACACCTTTTTTCACTTTGTAGGAGCTCGATATTGCCTCTTTTGTACCTCTGTTCTTTCTGATCATCTAGTTTTCAATTTATGACCTCCAGTATCCCTCTGTGTCCTATTTCCAATGCCACAAGTCTGATCCAAATTGGATTCTCCAAGAAAGAGTTATGTGAAATCTCCCAGAGTGACTTGATTATAGACTAGTTCAATAGAGCGAATTTGTATGAAATGCCACGAGTCACTATTTTGACCTTTGGATTTGCAAAATGCATACAAGAAACTACAGTCCGTCCTCTTTCTTTATGTTCTTACAAAATTTCAATCCGATCCCCAGAGAGAAAGTTATGACGATTTTCCCCAGGTCACCTGTTTGGAATGTAATTCAGGAGTCTCCAAAAAGACCAACTTCCTCAGATCATATCTCTACAAATATAGTGCGAAAAGCTCTGAAATTTGGACCCAAGATTCAGAGCAATTTCTTCTCAAATGGGTTTTTTTACGACTTCTCAAACGTCACAGAAAAATATTTATAGCGAAAATTCCACGATGACCTGTTTGGAGCAGCGAAACCCTAGAATCCAAAGCTCTGATACCAAATGTTATGAAACCAAATCAAGAGAAGATAGAAAATATAGATCAATGCCTTACAATTCTACCTCTTCGAGGGGGCAACCTCCTTTACATTACATAAATGAACAATTCTTGGATGATTGAAATGACAAAACCTCCTTTCTATATATAGGAGTCTAAGGAGTCACAATATAATCTAGCCGACCTAACAATAATAATATAAAGCCACAAAAATAACATTAGAGAGATTCTATGGGGACAGTAATAACAATATGGGGGCAATAGGGGCACAACAATATTAATAAGGGGTATAAATACAATAGTAATGGGGTAATCACTAGTATTATAAGGACCCAACAACGTAGGTGCTAACCTACAGAAGGCTACTACCTTCTCTTTCTTCCAGGGACCACGTTTCAGAAATTTTCAAACTGGATCCAGAACATCAAGTACATGTGCATCACCCAATCTCCTTTAAACAAATAACTTCTCAAAATGCAGTAACCATAAAATGACACCAGTAACTAGACACCAATTTAAACCCAGATCTCTACAGCAACAGATAAAAGACAACTAAAATATATTTTGGGAAAGGTCTGCAACTTCACTGAAGGAAACCTGCGGATATCCGCACTTTTGTTGTGACGAGTCTACGCAAGTCCACACCTGCACTGTCTACTATTCAACACACCTCCTCACCTGCTGTGCCGATTCAACTGCGCGCCTCCACACCTGCTTCTTCTCTGGTTCTGCACACCTTCGCACCTGCTTCTTCTCTGGTGCTGCGCTCCTCTGCACTGCGTCGTAGCCGCTCCAGCGCACCTCCAGATTTAGACAGTTTATCAGTTCTCAAACATACCTCAGACTGTCGAAATCACAGATCCGTTCATGCGTCAAAGGGATCCCAACTCTTCAGTAGATTTGACTTATAATGCTCAGGATTCTCCTTGATTCAGATTTAACTATGTCTCACCAACCGATTATCAGAAATTCAAATCTTGCTCTTCTTAATCTTTTCAACTCTTGTGTCTGGCCAAATGATCTCCTTTCCTTTTTATAAGCTAGGCCTCACTCAAAACCATTGAGAAATAATACCATGGACCCAATACTTTGGTTCAACTCTTTTGGATGCAATACCACGGACCAAAACCATAGGATCAAAAATTGTCGGACTAATACCATGAACCAACCATAAGATTTCCCATGTGTGTGCCCTTTTCTCTACATGAAAGTGTGTGAAATTTTCTCTGCATGAAAGTTCGTGAACTTTAGGTTCGCACCTTTTGTGCGGGAGACCTACAAACATATCCACACCTTTTCAACGGTTCTCCTGCGCAACTTGCCGATGACCACATCTCTTGATCTGTGCACCTGCAGAACTAGAAAATAACTTTGTTGCACTATAATTTATCATCTGAGATGAGTGGGTTGCCATCAAGTACAACATATGTATCATAATGCCAACATGTGGACCGTGTTTCATCTATTTTCATGTTGGATCCCAAGACTATCTTCTCAAATCGATTCATCTCTACAATACGATCTCTAGCAGCAGGACACCATCATTAAATAAAATAAAATCACCACAATCATATTCTATCCACTCTAGAAAAACAGTGGCCACAATGGATGCATCAAATCTGAATAATGTTATCACCAACATCTGATATAAAACTCATACTCAGCCATAATAATAAACCCTCACTCAAAAATATGAATGTTTTATAATACAATCAACATCGTATAATATAATGGCTATATTCCAAGTGCATCAACAACTCCAACAAAACAAATGTTAGAATCTCAAATATGGATCTATACCAAGATATCCATCAATACCAACAACTCTCTACATCTCTGATCTGAAATATGAAGATATTAATCAATACACTGCTTGAAAAAATAGATCTGCTTATTCGGTTGCCATTAACACTCATATATTGAAGCATTATTTCTCACTAATAGGTTTGAATCACACTTACGCAATGCATCCTTCTCTCGCTTACTATCATGCTCAACCAACAAAACTCAGCTTCAAAATTATGTATATAAAATATGTTGGGCGAAATTCACCAAAGGAATGGGATCAAGATTTCACAAACTTGACAATATCAATCCTCAACCATCACTACTTGAGCACTAAAGGTGTTCAAATCCATTGGAGGACTCTCTCAACCGATTTCTACCTTTTTCAATTAATATAAAACCTTCTAGGAATTTCCAAGTTGAATTACTATGGAAGTGCACAAGGAATGTGGAGGGCCTCTCATGAAGAAACCTTAGTCATAGGAACAACACTAGTTGATTTTGACTAGATGCATGCATAGGCCTACTTCCCTACAATCGAGGCCTTTCAGCTGCATGCATAAGTCTGCATGGGAACCACTGGGCCAAATCATAAGGAAAATCAAAGGACCTTCAGTTCAAAACCTCTGCAACATGTTGGATCACCTTCTCCGGCATCTAAATTCACCTCCAAACCTCTTCTAAGCTCTATAACACCTATGCAAGTGGATAGAACAAGTCTCCCAATGTCACTTCTAGGTTAACCTAAAAGGCCAACAAACAAGGTTGGAAAGAATGCCAACAAGTCCTCCACTCTCTAAAAAATATGTACACAAGTTGCATCACATGTATACACCGTTGCAGTACCTTTGTAACATCATTATCAATCTAATACACTACTACAACAAGTCATATCCATGGGCATAATCATGAAGGCCTAGTATGCCAACTCATCAAGTGTGGAAAGTCAACAACATGAACACCACTAACACATGAGGAACCATGAACCACATCACTACCATCTTAGGTTGATATCAATTCCAACACAATCATCTCAGTGCCAATTCAAACAAATGCAATCATGCTACAGAAATTGCATCAACACATCAACTAGACAACATAGGCTTGACATCAATGAGAACATAATATAGATGCCATCATGAACCAATGACAACATCAACTAGCTAGAACCATGCACACCATAATGCCAACATAACATAAGTTTGACTCAAAATTGAAAATGAAATTGATACTCCAAAAATAAAATTATAATTTCTTTTTGTTTCTTTTATTTATTTATAAATAATATACCATGTTAAGATTACAATTACATCATAATGAAGACCGAACCTAGTTACAATTTTTATCACTCCCTCTTAACTAGGGAGGTATTCATGGTACAAGAAATCTTAATTTTGAAGAATTCACATAAGGAGAGTCGAATTGATAAGCCATATTTTCTCAAGTATATTTATCATAACTAACATTGTCTCTGAAGGCCTTAATTGGACAAGCTCATATTTTAATTATGAGCATTATGCTAGGAGGCTTTACTTGAGTTGTCACACTACCTCTCAAGGAATATACCCAATTAGGATGTCTGCAAGGTATTTCCTTTTAGGAATATTCTTATCTTGGATTCCCAAACTTGGACCCTCAAAGAACTTCAATACTTTGACTAATTTTGTCTTGGATACCCTACCTCATCCTCAAAGAGCATCAGTCAACAACTTATTTCCCTAGATTCCATAATCCATAAGAAGTTCAAGTCTAGATGCTTATATAATCCACCAGATTAAATTATTTCTTTATGGCCTTTAGTAAGACTTACAACTGTTAGTCCTAGTATAGTGCCTAACCCATAAAGACAAGAACTATCTGATATCACTCCCCTTCAATCAGGGAGGATATATCCACCAAACCAAGCTTACCTCTGAGGTACTCAATCTTCTTATTTGGTAACTCTTTAGTCATTATGTCTACTACATGTTGATCTGTATATAGATAGTACATCTCCATGGCCCCATATTGTACTAACCTTCTGATGTAGTGGTACTTGTTGTTTATATGTTTTGTCTTAGTATGAAACATTGGGTATTTCATCAATCTTATGCAACTCTGATTATCACAATTTATACATGTAGGGTTAAACAATCCTTCAAACAAGTTTGATAATAACTTCCTGAGAAAAACTTATTCTTGACATACCTTGCTTGCATAAACATATTTATATTCAACACCACTCAAATAAAGGGTATCCTACTTTCTTCTCATCCGTGAGACCATGGAATATCCTAGGTTGAAGCATCCACCTATCATCCTTCTTTTGTTTGTTTCACTTCCACACCAACCTGAATCTATATATCCCATTAGTTTCATTGCATTACCAGTGTACCGAAGGCAGTGATATATAGTCCCACACTAACTTCTTAGGATATGCTTGGCTACAATCCAATTATCATGTCTTGTCTCCATATGAGACTGACTTAGGAGATTTACTGCAAAAAAATTGTTTTCCCTTGTGTTCACTAGATACATCAAGGACCCAATAAATTATCTGTAGTAAGTAGGATCCATCAGACTAGAGTTTGAACTTCTTCAAATTGGTAATCATAGGAGTCATCATAGGCTTGTAATCCATCATGCCATACTTTTGAAGCATCTTGATCACATAATTACCTTGACAAAGATATATCTCTCTTGGCATCTGTCATACTATTAGTTCCAAGTAATAATGCATCATCCCAAGATCCTTCATATTGAACTTGACTGCTAATTGCTTCTTGCATTCCTAAATTCGATGGTCCACACCTGTGACTAGTAGATTATCCACATACAAGAGTATGATAACTAGTTCACCCTATACCACTCTGATATATAGGTTAGGATTTGCAGTACTCTTGGTAAAACCAATATTTAATAGGTATACATCCATTTTTGCATACCAAGCCCTAGGTTCTTGATTTAAGCCATATAGATCCTTCTTCAATCTGTAGACATGAGTATCCCTCTAATTCATTTGAAATCCTTGAGGCTTATCAATGTAAACCTCCTCGTCGATGGTCCTATTCAGGAAATTTGACTTGAAATACATTTCATGGATGTTCCATCCCATAATAGAAAACAACAAAACCAATGATATTATTTTTGTATAGCTAGTTGTGGGATCAGAGATCTCTTCGTAATAAATTCCTTTTCTTTGTGAGAAGCCTCATGCTACAAACCATACTTTGTATTTGTTTATGCTCCCATTTTCAACATGCTTAATCTTGTAAATCCATTTTGAAATGACTATAGATTTGTCACTTGGCCTAGGGATAATCTATTAGGTCCCTATAATACTAGTGATTCCCCATTACTATTGTCATTGTATCCCTTATTGTTATTGTTGTGCCCCTATTGTCCCCATATTGTTATTATTGTGCCCCATAGAATCCTACTATTGTTATTTTTGTGCCTTTATATTAATATTATTAGGTCGGCTTTGGTTATATCGTGACCCCTTAGACTCCTATATATACAAAGGAGGTTTTGTCATTTGAACCATCTATGAATTGTTCATTTGTGTAATGTAAAGTAGATTTCCCCCTTGAAGTGGCTTATTTCTAAGGAATTGATATATCTTTTCTATCTTTTTATGAGTTGGTTTCATAACATTTGGTATCAGAGCTTTGGATTCTAGGGTTTTGTGACTCCAATAGGTCATCGTGGCATTTTCGCTATAACATTATCTCTACAAAGACTCATAAGATAAAAAATAAAACCCATTTGAGATGGAATCAGTCTAAACCTCGGGCCCAAATTTTAGATCTTGCCTCACTATATTTTCGGAGATATAATTTGAGGAAGTTAGGGTTTTTGCAGACCCCTGAATTACATTCCAAATAGGTGACCTTGGGAAAACCTTCATAAATTTCACTCTGAGAATCAAATTGAATTTTTATAAGTTACAAAAAGAGGACAGACTGTAGTCTCTTGAGTATCATTTTCAGAACCTAAGGTTGAAACAATGACTCGTAGCACGTCATACAAGTTTGTTGTACTGAACCAATCTATAGTCAGGTCATTGTGGGAGATTTGGCATAAGTCTTCATTGCAAAATCCAATCTTGATCAGACTTGCAAGGTTAGAAAGATTACTCATAGGGTTACCGCAGGAAGAAATTTCAAACCCTAGAGATCCAAAATTACAGAGATACATCAGATTCAATATCGAGCTCCTACAAAGGGAAAAAAAGTGTGTAGTTTTTCTTATATTTTTGCATAAGCTTGGCTTGAAAAATTAATTTGAAGGAATTAAAAGGGCATAGTGAAGCATTATTACCAGTAATTAATGCCCTAAAGAAAGCAAATGGAAACACCTAGTAAGCAACTTGAAAGCTCTAGCATGACTCGCGAAGAAGAGGAAGAAATGCAACATGATATATCAAAATTATAAGACCAAATGCAACAAATTTCACTCGCACAAAAGGTAATAGAAGCTAAGATGGATGGTTTAAAGAAAGATGTAGAAGCTAATATGTATGGCGTGGAAGCTAAGATGAGTGGTTTAAACAAAGGCATGGAAGCTAAGATGAAAGGCGTAGAAGCTAAGATGAATGACGTGGAAGTTAAGATGGACAGTGTGGAAGCTAAGATGGATGGCATGGAAGCTAATATGGATGACATGGAAGCTGAGATGGATGATTTAAAGAAAGGCATGGAATATTTGAAGACATATTTGAAGACAGATTTGACAAATCTTCTACAAGAAATGCTTACTAATGGCGAAAGGGTAGTAAAAGAAACTCATGATGAGAACGAAATAAATGTTAATCATGATTTCATAGAATCTATCATTGGATCTAAGAACCACCATGTTCCAAAGATCGATATGAGGAAGTTTGACGGCAAGGATCCTAGAACATGGATACAACAGATGGAGCAATTTTTCGATCTCCATAATGTGCAAAACACACAAAAGGTACGTATTGCAACTTTATATTTGGAACCAAATCAGTTTGTATGGTATCGACGATTTTGCTCTTGTAAACTAATTGTCACTTAGGTTATTTTTACAGATGAAATGATAGAACATTATGAGGACACAAAAAGCAACAGTTTTTTTAGCCAATTGATAAATCTCAAACAAAAGGGTTCAATGACGGAGCACATTGAGGACCTCCAAAAATTGAATATAAGGGTAAAATATACTCCAAAGGAGCATAGGATTGATGTGTTCCTAGGGACTTCAAAATTTAACATCCAACATGAGGTTCACCTTTGGGAACCAGATTCATTGGAGACGACATTCAGGTTGGCAAGAAAAATGGAAAGAAAAATTATGGCAACAACGAAGCCCACCACTCATGTTCAAAATGGCAACAAGAAATGCTAAAAATAGAAGTGTTAAAAATATCAGTGCAATAAATAGCAGTTTGGGTACCAGTGCTGGATTGAGCAACAGGGAATGAAAAATAGAAGTGCTAAAAACATAATTACTATTTTTAGTAGTTCGGGATGGATTCCTATTTTAGTCAGTCCCTGGACTAAAAATAGGAAGTAAAATTCGAATTTGAACTTAACATCAATTTGAAAATAAATTAATTAATTCACCATGAGTTAATTAGTTGTGAAAAATCAAACATGAAGTTTATGTGAGGACATGCAACAGTTTCTCAATTAATTGAGGAATTTATCCATTAGTTAAAGAGATAAGGATGAGTTCTAATTTTAGTTGTAATTAGTTGGCTCAGTTAACTGATTCAAGTCTAGGTAGATTTATTTAAACAATTTGTTTAAATTAAGTTCAGTTAGTTAATGCATGCTTGCATATAACCATTGCTCTTCAGTTAACTGAATATTCTCTCATACATAACTCATGCATGTCAGTTCAGACAGAGACCTAGTTGAGATCAAAGGAGGGATAGTGTACTATCAGTTGGATGGATTTTTCCAATAAAGGAAAGTCATCCATGGAGAAGGATTTATCTCCTTCAGGATTGCACAGTTGGATCAGAGGTTATCATTTTGGGATTCAACTGCGTTAAGAAAGTAATTCACGTATGACCATTTCCATGAGAAGTAGTCGTAACTAACTAATTTCTCATGATTTTTGAATAGTTCACTTAGCACTCATTGCATCGGGTGATGCTCACAGGGGTGAAGAAGTGAGATTGAAACTAGTGAAATGTGGAGAACGAATCACATAGCATTAATCATCACTTCCGGGGCTTGCACCTGGTAACCAGGACTTCCCAGGAGGTCACCCATCCCAGATCTCCTCTGGATCAGAGGTTAGTGAGTGTGTGAAGAGGCCAATTCACACAAGTGGTTGCACTGGACCCCAAGGAAAATTACACAAAGAAATAGGAGGCTTGGAGGGCAGAGGAGAAGGTTTTAGAGAGGCCTTTAACTATCTATGAGAAACAGAGGGATTGCAGAGAGAGAAAGATAACTTTTGAGCTGATTCATTTTGTAATATAGACGATATTTCTACTTGTATGATAATACAAAGTTGGGGTTTTAGGCTGAGGCTTTCCCCGGGTTATTTCTTTTGTGTTATGTGTGATTGATTTCTTCTTATCAGTTATATGTGTTCAATTTATCTTTCCCATATTTGATTAAGCTTCCGCATAATTGTTTGTAGAAGTAGATCAAGTATTTTGCTTTAGTATATTGCATAATCTATTGATCTATAGTGGAAATTTCTACAACTCACATTCATAAAGATGGAAGTGTTTCTTCCCCTAGCCATCCACAACCTACAAGGTTGACAACACAACAATTGGAAGAAAAAAGAGCAAAAGGGCTTTGTTACAGTTGTGACAGCAAATACACTAAAGGTCATAAGTGTGCTGAGAGAAGAAATTATTTTACATAGTTTGTGAAGAGGAGGAAGGAAAGGAACAAGAAATGTCAAAAGAAGAGGATATACACTAGGAACAAACCCTAGAAAAATAAGAAATGAATCCAACCATATCTTGTAATGCATTGGATGGAATTATCACTCCTCAAACTATCAAGATAAAAGGGCATATCAAGAAGAAAAAGGTAATAGTGTTTATTGATTCATGAAGTACCCATAATTTTATTCATTGTAAGATAGCCAAGGAATTGAATTGCTTCCTATATCCAGCACTAGAGTGTCAAGTGATGGTTGCAAGTGGAGGAACCATAAATTGCTCAGGAAAGTGCCATAATATCAAGCTATCCATGGGAGAATATGTATTGAATAGCGCAATTATTTCCATTCCAATGGGTGGTGTTGATGTTGTACTAAGAATCCAATGGCTACATTCCTTGGGTACAATAGCTTTTAATTTTTAGGAACTATTCATGAAATTCTCTTCAAAAGGAAAGGACGTTGAACTAAGGGGTATTGTAGGGAAACATGGAAAGATAATCAGCTCTAACGAAATGACAAAGCCTCTAAAGAAAGAACAACAAGGCATAATTTCACAATTATGTTCACTAGAGGTTCCCACATTGAAATCATACATTTCTCCAGATCTCCAAAAAGTCTTGGACAATCATTCCAAGGTATTTGAGACTTCCAAAGGCCTACCACCTATTATTGATCATGATCATGCTATTAATTTGGTTCCAAGAAGTGTTCCTCCAAACATCAAGCCTTATAGATATCCCTTTGTCCAAAAGAGTGAAATTGAACGTATGGTTGCAGAAATGCTAAAGGCTGGTATAATTCAACCTAGTCAAAGTTCTTTCTCTATTCCACTAGTATTGGTTCACAAGAAGGATGGATTATGGTGCATGTGTCTAGATTATATGGAGCTCAACAAGCTCACTATTAAAGATAAATTTCCCAATCCCGTGATTAATGAATTATTGGCTAAATTGCATGGATCAATTTACTTCACCAAGTTGGATCTTCATTCAAGATATCATCAAATCAGAATGAAGACTAAAGACATTCCAGAAACAACATTTAGAACTCATGAGGGTCATTATAAATTTTTCATCATGCCTTTTGGCCTTACTAATGCACCTTCTACATTTCAAGGTTTGATGAATTCCATTTTCAAACCCTTCCTTAGAAAATTTGTGTTCGTATTTTTTGATGATATGCTAGTCTACAACAAGTCTTGGAAGGATCATGTCCAACATGTTGACATGGCACTCAAACTATTGGAGGAGAAACAATTATATGAAAAAATCTCCAAATGTTTCTTTGGAGTACAAGAGGTGGAATATCTGGGTCATATTGTATCTCATGAAGGTGTTAAGGTAGACCCTAGCAAAATTAAAACCATTAAGGAATGGAAAATCCCCACATCCATAAAGCATCTACGAGGATTTCTCAGGTTGATGGGGTATTATAGAAAGTTTTTTAAGAATAATGGGAGAATAGTAGCATCTCTACAACATTATTGAAGAAAGATGCCTTTTCATGGACTCCAGAAGCAATGAAGGCCTTTGAACATCTTAAAGAGGAAATGTGTGAAGCACCAGTCTTAGCTACACTAGACTTCACAAAAACCTTTATTGTGGAATGTGATGACTCAGGAAATGGAATTGGTGTTCCTCTAATGCAAGAAGAAAGAGCTATTGCTTTCAAAATTTGTCCAATCAAAGGAAAGTATTTAAACAAAGCTATTTATGAGAAGCAAATGTCGGCAATATTACATGCACTTAAGAAATGGAAACCCTACCTAATGGGAAGACACTTCAAGGTAAAAATAGATCATGATAGTATTAAATAATTTTTAGAACAAAGACTATCTTTAGAAGAGCAGCAAAAATGGTTCACAAAGATGTTGGGTTATCACTTTGAAATCATCTACAAAAAATGGAAGGAAAATGTTGTGGCAGATGCACTCTCAAGAAAGGATGAGGACGTGGAAGCATTTATTTGCACCATTTCTATTATCCAACCATATTGGATAAACGAAGTAAAGGATGAATGAAAGAATGACGAGGAAGTGTGGGAACTCATTCAAAAGATACAACAAGATCCTAGTACATCTTATACATTTAGCTGGAAAAATTATTCATTATGGTACAAGTATCGATTATACCTATGTAAAAATTCCCAACTCAAACAAAATATTCTTAGGGAATTGCACACCTCTCCCTTAGGAGGGCACTCAGGATTTCTAAAAACCTACCACAAGGTTAAGAAAGATTTTTTTTGGGGATGGCCTTAAATCAGATATTCAAAAGTTTGTGGCAGAATGTTTGGTTTGCCAACAAAATAAACTTGAAACAATTAGGACCACGGGATTATTACAACCTTTATCCATCCCAAGCCAACGTTGGGAGGAGGTTTCAATGGATTTTATCACAGGTTTACCCAAGTCCGAAGGAAAGAGTGTTATCATGGTGGTTGTTGACAAAATTACCAAGTATGCACACTTTTGCGCATTATCTCATCCATTTAAAGACAGTACAACTTCTACTACATTTATGGAAACAATTCAGAAGCTACATGGAAACCCAAAGATTATTGTGAGCAATAGAGACCCCATTTTCACTGGAAATTTTTAGATAGAATTATATTCTTGTCATGGTACTCAGTTAGATCATAGCTCATATTTTCATCCTTAATCTGATGGGCAAATTGAGATAGTAAACAAATGTTTGAAAGGATATCTTCGTTTCTTTGTATCTGATAAATAGACACAATGGGTCAAATGGTAGCCTTTGGCTAGATGATGGTATAACACTTCCTTCCATATTGCAACAAAAATGACCCCATTTATGCCACTTTATGGATATCATCTACCATCCATCACATCATATTTAAGAGAAAATTCTAAGGTTCAAGGAGTGGAAGATCACATCGAGCATCATCAACAAGTTCTCCAACTCTTAAAGGATAACCTCACCTTGGTGCATAATAGAATGAAACAGTAGGTAGATCAAGATCGCAGTGAAAGAAGTTTTTATGTAGGTGACTAGGTATTCCTATGGCTACAACCATATAAAAAATGTACCTCAAGCAAGCTAAGAAGGATAATAAATTATCACCAAATTATTATGGTCCATACAAGGTGTTGCAAAAGATAGGTACTATGGCATACAAATTGGAGCTTCCTGCAGCTTCACGAGTGCACCTAGTTTTTCATGTTTCATGCTTAAAGAAGATTATAGGTGACAAGCTTCCAGTTCAAACAATATTTCCAAAACTTGATGAGGAAGGAAAAATCATATTGGAACCTAAAGCAGTAAAAGAAACAAGAACTCGAAAGCTACGAAATCGATCAATTTCGGAGCATCTCATCAAGTGGAAGAACTTACCCATTGATGATTCCACATGGGAGGATGATAATTTTATACAGAAGCATCCAAAACTACTCAAGCATTGAGGACAACACTTTTTTGAAGGAGAGGGGAATGTTAGGTCCCTATAATACTAGTGATTCCCCATTACTATTGTCGTTGTATCCCTTATTGTTATTGTTCTTCCCCTATTGTCCCCATATTGTTACTATTGTGCCCCATAGAATCCCACTATCGTTATTTTTGTGCCTTTATATTATTATTGTTAGGTTGGCTTTGGTTATATTGTGACCCCTTATACTCCTATATATAAAAAGGAGGTCTTTTCATTTGAATCATCTAAGATTTTTTCATTTGTGTAATGTAAAGGAGGTTGCCCCCTCAAAGAGGCTTATTTATAAGGCATCGATCTATCTTTTCTATCTTTTTATGAGTTGGTTTCATAACATAGTCTCCCATATATCGTTGTTCATTATGGATTGGTATTCTTCCTGCATTGCACGCTCGTGATTCCTAGTTGCATCCTCATAGGAGGAAGGTTATACTTTAATTAGCTTTGTGATGTATATAACATACCCTCAATACTTCTTTGATCTCTTAATTTCCCTCGATGTCCCCGATGTTGTATGTCCTTTTGCCTCATGAAGAGCAATTTACCAAGCATGTCTCTTCTAACTTTCTAAAACAATTACTTGTTGTATAGGCTCACAAGGACCTTAGACATCTTCTTAAGTAGGTCCTAGTTCTTGACCATCATTTTCCTAGAGATATCCTCAAATATGGCTATCTCTTCTTCATCGGGGTTAACTAGAACATTCCTTGATTTCTTTTAAGCTATATTCTCATCAAATATGACATCTCTTCTTACCTCAATTCAACTACCACCCTTAATATAGATTTTGTATGATTTAGATGAAGCATTGTACCCAACAAAGATGCCTCTTAAATTGGTAGGATCTAACTTCTTTCTCTTATCTTTGGGTATATGAATATCCAAAAGATACCCAAATATATGAAGATGATCCACACTTGATTTACTTCTTTTAAATGCTTCTTCTAGAGTCATGTTATTGAGAATCGTCTGGAATTTGATTCTGCATATAAACAACTATAATACATGATTCTCCCTATAGGAATTGAGGGAGATCCTGATCATGTAGTGTAGATCTGACACATTATTCAATAATATGGTTCTTCCTCTTTTCCACACCATTTTGTTCAAGATTATAGGGAACAATGAGCTCCCTCTTTATTCCTATTTCTTTGCAAATTGTTATTAACTCTTTGGAGGTGTATTCTCCATTATTGTTTGACCATGGAATCTTGATCTTTTTCTTGGTTAGGTTTTCCAATTCATTCTTGAACTACTAAATCTTTTTGAATACCTCATCCTTTTTCTTGAGGAGGTATAACCAATTATTTGTTGAGAAATCATCAATGAAGGTTACATAGTACTAATTCCCACAAAGAGACTTGACTACCATAGGTCCACATATATCTGAATGTAAGAGATCTAAAATCTTCTTAGATTTGGTATCACTACCTGAGAATGGTTTCTTTACATTCATGTCTAGAGCACATCCATTACAGGTCCCTTCATGATCTTCCTTTATTTCAGGGATGTCATTTACCATTTAACTCAGAGATGGAAAAATATTATAATGAAGGTGTCCATACCTTTTGTGCCATAGTTTGGAAGGACTCACTTCCACGTGAACTAGGGCTTGATCTAGAGGTCCATAGAGTCTATACAATGTCCTCTCACAAATCCCAATTACCCTTGCTTCATTAATACTAGATACCTTACCCCAAACCAAAACATTTCCATCGACAAAAGAAACTTTATCACCCTCATCCTCTAGATAAGAAATATAAATAAGTTTTTCTTCAAACCTGTAACATGTAAAAGGTTGTTGAGGTTTCCACCTGAATCAAGCTCCAATTATGTAGACCCAATACATCTCTTTTTGTCTCTAAGTTTGATATAATGAGATGAATTTCCTTTTGAAAAGGTCTGAATTTCACTGCATTCTCTTGTCCTATGTCTATAGGCATCATTATTGTTAACCCATACATTCTTGTCCCTAAAGGTACCAGATAAAACGAAGAAAAAACTTCCTACTATAGATTTCTTTTTTATCTTGGACATGATTTGAAACAAGAAACCCTTGATGGATGTAATGAAATTTCCAGGAAGCTTGAAACCCTTCTTCACAAGCCTTGTCATAGTGCTAATTAAACTATGATCTTCAGTCACCTTCCTGCACCTTAGCTCTAATACGATGTTGGAAAATATGGAGACTTGTAGATTAGAACTTATTTTCCTTATCATGCTAATTATTTGTGATTTTAATTGGTTCTTTATTACTTCTTCAGATCTTTTCATCAAGCAACTACGAAAACATGAAGATCACAAAGAGATAGAGTACACAAGATATAGGCTCCAAGCCAAGGGAGAAACCCCTCTAAGGGGAAATCCTAGAAAATGCTTCTCTTCTTCTTCAAAATTTGATTACAAAAGAGACTTCCAAGACCCAAAGACCAAGCCCAATAAACCCTCCAAGCCCCAAGCCATCCCCCAGCAAGATATCCCTTGAGACAACTTCTAGAACTTTGATATTGCTTCCTTGATGCTACAACTTTAGCCCCTCCAACCTTGGCCTCTTGCAACTGCTTCAGAATTTTAGCCTCCTATAACTAGGAGTTTCACAAACCCTAGGAAGACAAGGAAAAATATTCTTTGGTAAGCTTTGACTTTTTCACCTCTTATTCATCCTCCCAACTACTCTTCTTCTCCTTCGCTATTGCATATCAAACTTTTTTGAGACGAGTGTCCAAATTAGTCGAGCTTCACTTCTTTAAATCACCTTTCTTGAGGTTTGAATTCCCTCCCTTTGGGCCGACTTGATATGCTCCTTGGGTCGACTTAGTCTTGGGCTTATCCAATGTTTTTTCTTGGAAAAATAATTTTTCCTTCATTACAATGAATCCAAATGGGACTATAACACATGGCCAATATTATTTTTTATCCTAGAAAGACCTAGAAAACCTAAAATCATGAAGAACATGCTTTTGAATCAGACTTTAGTATGAAACTCATACTCCAAAAATAAAATTAAAAGTTTATTTTTGTTTTCTTTCTTTATAAAGAATATACAATGTCAAGATTACAATTACATTATAATAAAGACTAAACCTAATTACAATTTTCAACATTATATACGATGATTCTGGTAGAAATATTGGAAGGAGTTTACATGTGAGTGGTATATTTTATTATAATCATTTGTAAAACTGATATGAAGAATACTTTCTGTTAGAATATTGACATTATTGATAAGATTTCTTGAATATTGGAGCAAGATAATAAGAAACTAACATAATCATATGTTCAAACGGAAGTGTCTCCTTTCCTTGACAAGTATCCTAGATTTCTATTCTAAATAACACTAACTTGTGTCGAATTAACAAGATTAAATAATGTATCTACGTTATCTTACACCATTGTTTAAGGTGTTTTCTTAGTATAATAGCATTATCCATTAACATCATTTATTTTATTAAATCTTTCAATCTTAACCGATTAGTTACTGGTGCAATAAGAATATTTTGTAATCATACATGCATTTGAAGTAGTAGAAGACCCCGTTTGAAATATGTTTTTTTTTACAGTAATTCCTTCTTTCCATGAAGAAAAAAATATAAGGTATAAAACCAAATGGTTCGTGGAGAAAGGTTTTACTTTTTTAATCTCATATATGTAGATTATTACCATCTTGTACCTTCTTACAGACTGTCCATGTAGAATGAAAAATAAAAGGTATTGAAATGATTATTTTTGTAACGCAAACCTCCAACATTTTAGGATACAAAGAATAATAAGTGGAATAGTAAATAAAATCAAAATCATCTCTTCAAACACCATCCTCTTGAAGCGAAATGATTTTTCTATTAGGATCTTAATAAGTGGAAGATTAAATAAAATAAAAATCATCTCTTTAAAGAGCATCCTTTCGAAGGGAAATGATTCTTCTATTAGGATATTCATGTCTGATGCCAATTTTTAATGTTAGGTGTTTATTTCTTCTCCTTGAATTAACTAATCAACATCTATGGTGTGCACTATTGAAAAAACTAAACATAAAATTTTATGAAAGAAAAATCATATTTATTAGATATAGATAAAGGTGACAACAAATCAAAGTATTTTCAAAATGAGAAGGTCAAGACTTATCATTGAGGGAAATTTAATAGAATAATCAATGGAGTTTTTCGGAAATTTCTCTTAAATTTATTTTGTGAAAATAAGAGAATATTGTTCCATGTTATGAACACAAATTTCAGATTCATTCTCTTTCATTCTTGGGGTGGTGGTCATATTTTTAGAACGTGATGACTTTCTTCATCTGTACTCAAACATACCTCCTCCTTATGTTCATAGGTAATTTAAACCACATTGTCTACACAAGAGGTCTCTTCATCATTTAAGTAAAATTTTGGTAGATGAGAATTACAAAAGGTCATGTGTACCCTTCTAAAATATCATGTTCCTCCAAATACACATCTATTCGAGTGAAGAAAGTTGTCAAATACTGTTGTTCACCTAGAATATCTAAATCCTTAGGATCTTGATTTAAATCAAAATCGTCATGTGAATGAGTAATGATATGAATGACCTTGTTCATCAAAAAGAGAAATAAGATGTTGAAAAAATTCACTAATAGAAGGCATATCATTTAATGGAAATCTATAATGAAGATGTATAACCCTTGCATAAAAATATTCTAATGACTCCTCAGGTTTTATGCTAATATTATTCAATTCATCACATAATTTGTTATGATCATAATTCTCAAAATCAAATAAAATCTTATCTATAAATTGTTCCAATGTATGAATAGAAATGAGCAGAAATGTCTCACAAAAACTCTTGACCCGATGTTCAAAAGTAAGAATGAGAAACTTACACATGACACATTCATGAAGAATATTATGGTAACAAAACATTTCAAAACAAAAACTAATGATAGTGCAAGATTTCTTTCCTCAATCAAGCCCCC
>APFE030813048.1:45278-58469 GCA_000404065.3 Pinus taeda | reverse complement strand
ACAGAAACATTGGATCCCTATACAATTTTCTTAACTAAGTCTATAGATAAACAATTTATTAATCAAATTGATTTTGTTGCACAATTTGGAAGGTTAAATAGTGATGTTGTTAAATATTTTCCTCATTATCCATTAATTTGATGCTTTCTTTATGTGTAAAATTTTAGATAAGAATCATATTTGGAAATATTTACTTTATCCATTAAATCATGAATTCTTAACTACTTTAGATATCAATTATTTTCTGAAAATTTCAAAGTATTTTCAGAAAATATGTATCTAATACCATTCATTTACAACTATGAAATCATATCTAATAGAAAAAATTATAGTTACAAGCCCTATGGAATAATGAAAAATATCAATGGTTGATATTTGTAAAAATAAAATTAAAACTTGAAGTTAAGTAGGACCTTGGGATAGCAGGAAATACTTGAGATTTCTATAGTATTGTTGTCACATGTCATCGAAATGACTTCATCAATTATTGTTAAAAACTTCCTCTACCAAGATTTTGGCACATTGGCATTTTAATATGCATAGCGATTCTGAAACTCAGGGACATGTCAATATTCTCATATATGCATATCAAGAATTTTAAAAATCTATTAACGTGGGACTAATAGTTTGATGATGTGGCATTGTGAAAATGATAACAAGGGACTTAGAGGTGGAAGATATGTTTTAGAAAAAAAGGAAAATTTGAACTTCAAAAAATGAAAATGCCGCATTTCAGATGACACGTCAACATTTTCCACATTCATATGGTTGTACACATCAACATCTACCACATGTCACTGTATGGTTGGTTATCCAAAAATGAGGAGACATGGTAAATTCGCCTTATAATTATAGAAAGCCTTCAATATTATAATATAAGAACACGAGAATTTGAGGTTTTTCTTAAATAAAACCAAAACTGGGAAATATACAATCTTATTGGCAACTTGGGATTATCACAATTTTTTTTAAATATACATTTAGGAAATCATGGGCTCTAAAGTCTGGTTATATCAATGTTTTTGTAAATTTTTAAAGGTTTTACCATTTTTTTTTTAACTTTATGCCAAAAAAAAAATGATTAAGCAAATAGTAAGGGAAATTTAAAATGTAAAATAGTAAGGGAAATTTAAAATGTAAAATTAATTTACAAAAATTAAAGGCATTTACATTATTTATTACATGTATTTATAATAATGCATATTTGTTTTTTATACATCACGACATAACCAAAATTAATCATAAAGCGCTTTAAAATTTAAAATAAAAGAAAATATTCAAAAAGAAAAACTATAAAATAAATGTAAAACTTAATGACATGAAAAAGATAGTAGTTTAAAAATTTAATGGGGTGTTATCGCTACAATAAACATTTTTCAAAATTTTGCTTACATTTGAATTTTGGAGCTTACTTGTGATCTTAGGATCTATTATTCCTTGATCGTTCATATTTGTTTCATGATCGGTTGATGTTCCCTCAGATTTTAAGTGTCAAAGTCACTTGCTTATGCATGGTCAGTTCTCAAAGAATCCACAAGTGCACATATTTCTATGCAAGCATAGATAGACATTGTATAACATTTGAAGGTAAGGCTTACACAATCGCTAGTGATAGTGATTAGGCAATCCATAAGCACAATGTACTACACAACACGTGTCGAGAGTTAGTATGCACATTCCATTGACAATATTTCTCACTTCGATTGCAATTGTGCTTTATATGTTGGTGAGTTTTCTTATCTCTCACTCTAGTGCACCTTTTTCTCGCAAGTGTCACTTTCATATTCACAACTGTCATTTTTTTCTTGCTTTCATTTTAACAAATTTCGTTTTTCATGTTATATTCACCTAGGCATGTTTCAATTTCCTTTTATTTAAGGCTTTGCAAGTGTTGTTCGCACTTTTCTCTTACTTTCACAAGTGTCATATTTTGGCATGGGAAGTGTTGCACATTGTAAAAGTGGAGTGATGGTTCATTTCAAGAGGAAACTTTGGTACCAATGGATCTTATATATCATGTATACAAGCATTAGACTCATTCCCATATTTTTATGTGTTGTCATACAAGTGTTGTCATTGTCGTCATAAAGTGTATTTGGAGTGTCACACTTGGAGGAGATCGTTGTTTTGTCGTCACATTAAGGGGATCATGTTGTTTCTGACTGATGAGTGTTCTATGTTGTGTTGTTGATGGTTCTCAATGTGTGATCATGTTCAATTCCAACCTTGGTTTCATCTCTTCCTCATTGATCCCACACTCAATCAAATTCTGGAAGATTTCATGCCCAACCAACCTGAACTCATTATGCCCCTCTATATGGTGCATTTCACAATTGTAAGCCTCAACACTACATCCCTCCCTCATGGAACTATGTAATGCATAGTCATTGTCTCCAAGAATTGTGCATTGTGTAGTCACAGTGCTCAATCCCGACCTTCTAACCTCTCGAGCTATGCAATATTTACGTAGGCATTCCCTTTCTACACATTACATAATCCCATTCTATAGCCTATCTCCCTAGCTCCTTGAACTATGCAAATACACAATCCAACTGCCTAGTCTCCCTCTAAAACTGTGCATTATGCAACTACAGTAGGCAAGCCTTCCTCAGTGTGACCCTAAACTCCGTACTCCTACTTCACAGGTCTCTAAAACTACACATTATGTAGTTTCAAGCCTCAGTCCCTAACTCTTGGCCTATGGAACTGTGTATTTTGCAGTCCCTGAGTATTCCTCCCTGTCTACTACCGAGTTCCATCTCAAACAATAATTTTCATGATGCAAGTTAGACTAGGATATTTTCAGACTAATTTCGTCTTGTCATGAGTGGATTTCACTTACAAGTATTACATCTTGACGTGATAGGATGATGCTTAGAGAAGAGGAGAAGGAAACTATGCTAGAATACACTTGTGAATCTATGACAACAAGATGATCATGAACAAGAATATGAAGGGACACTAGTTTACGATGAAAGACCAAAGATTAGGACCAGATGAAGACTCCATATTATTCATCCCCTTGAAGGGTGAATATGAAGAACAAATTAGATCTCTCATGAAGATGAAGTACTAAACAAACCTCTCATAAAGGTAAAATACAAAGAAAAAATAATAATAGCTTGGCATTTCCATCTCATCATGAATTCCATGTCACCATTGTCAAGTTGTGACTTATGCACGCATCGTCACATTGTCATGTGAGTCCATGTGTATTGCCACATCATTTGTGGATGTAATGATGTAATATCAAAAGGAAAGGAGAAAATGTAATATGTGGAAGTCCAAAGGTTATATATGGAATATCAAAAGTCACATAGTCATATATGGACAAAATTCTTTAGGAAAATTTCAAACTTGATATAGATTCCAAAAGTCACATTAGAAGTGAAAGATTCATGAGGGTAACTCAAGAATCATAGTGATCTAGGATTTTTTTCTTATAGATGCATCAAAATTACATGTTAACGATCTTATTAAAAAACCATGAAAGCATAAGCTTATAAACGAAGAGTAGAAACATAATCATGCATGAGATCAAGACACAAAGATTTGATTACGGAGTTCATCTAATTCGGACTACATCTCTAGACTTGGCTAAACAGTGGGGAGGCCTTCATTTACTAAGTGGCATGAAAAGAGAAGAAGTACAAGTAGATTTTACATAAACACCCTTATACCTCCAATATGGAATATAACTGACAAATGGAGAGCCCAGCTCTAGAAACAGAAAGCATCACTGAAATCATGGTGAAACATCATGGAGAAACACCTGTTCAAATGCCCAATTATAATAATAGGGCTTGTTTCACCTCTCAGAACCTTTAGATACTTGATTCAAGGTTCCGGCCACCTGCTAGGAGTAGGTGCCACTACTATGCAATGGTATTCTAATAAATCCCACATCTTCCCTCTCCTTATCCCATGCGGATAGTCCATATAAATTCTCGTTGGGAGATTCGTCCATGAGCCAGGTAGTTAACAAAAAGATAAACATAGAAGGCAGGTTGCTTCAATACACAGAGATTCTCGATCGTGGAATAGTGCGCAAGTACAACTAAACATAGTAAAAATACCGAAAAAAAAAAGGTTCCATGAACTATTTCCTACTTATCTTCTTAACTACATATTAATTCCCTAAATCAATGGCTTAAACACAAAGAATCGATGCTTAACTCCTTAAATTGACAACTTTAATGGACCCGACAGTGCTATGAACAAAGAACCACAATTCATTGGCATCGATACACCATATCATAAATCACAAATCGGTGTAACCTATAGATCTTATGATGTATGGCCGTGGTGTTTGCAATATGCAAATGTGGTATCACATTCGTAATCTAGACTACCGGGGGCTAACTATATACTTCCTTCCCTTTGTGATGTGTGGTTGTGATAATCTCATCATAGCATTGATTGTCGAGGCTCGATTCATAAACAATTGATCCACCTTTGATCCACAATATGCGATATCGCAATCACAACTTGGATCCTACCAAGGCCGACTCATAAACACTTTCCTTCTACAATTGCGATATGTGATTATTGCATCACAACTTTTCTTTCCTAGGGCCGATTTGAAACCACTAACCTCTGCCTTCTGTGCTAAGTGAAATGTGGGACCAATGGTTGCCTTCCATTTGGCGCCTCCCCATTCGCTGGGAGCTCTGCCACGCCATCTTCTCCTGCCACCTGTCCAAGTCAAACATGAACATTGACTTGCTCTAACTTCTTCATATGAGCTCGGATTCGAGTGTCATTTACATCACTGGAATCAGGATGAGAGACACTTTGATCCGATGCTAAGTTTATCTGGATTCTCCTACTTTGAGTTTTGAGCATTTTTACCATGCCACTTGTACCTTTTAGAGATCCAACTAGATTAATCCTCCCCATTGAGAAGCTTTTGGTCCTCTAAAAGCATTAAAATAATCTACAGTTGCTTTGTAAATTGTCTACACCACAGGTTTCCTAAAAAGTCCATCCTTCCTTCTCCTTCACCTTTGTCCTACAGAGTCATAAGTGATGAGCCAACACCTACATCCCCTACAAACTTGTAGTACAATACTCTTCAAAATTACATTCTTAATTCTATGACCAATAATGAGCCAAGCATCCCATACTTGCCACAAGTTTATACCACATACTTTGTGGTCATGTTTACATAAAATTGAAACAATACCCCAACTATCAATACAAGGCCAAACATTGTGGTTTCTTCAACAAGTGATGGACAACACATCATCATTGCAACATATGATTTACAAAAATAAGGCCAAACATCATTGTTTCTACCACAAGTGATGGAAAACATATCATCACTTTTACAGTTTAACACACAAAACATGATTTAAAAACAATGCCATGACACTCTACCAATCTAGAAAAACCATCATTCACCTATAAGTGAATGGGTCATCTCCCTGTGGTGCATTTGTTGGTCGAACAATTGTTTCACCTGGTTCGTGAACGAATTTTTTGTCCTTGTGATGTTGTTGTGGATGGAGCCTCCCACACGTGGCTCTTTGATGACCAACTCTGTCGTAATGACTACAATAAGTCTTCTTCCTCTAGATCTTCTTTACCTTATTCTTATTTTTTCGCCTTAAAGAGGGCCTTTCATGCCTCATCCTATTTCATGTTGTTATTCTTCTCCAGTGCTCAGCAAACACATGATTATGCAATCCAATAAAAATGCAAGTTTTTCTATGCCATGATTTTCATCCATTATTAACAATATGGTTCTAATCAAAATGAACATTAGAATACTGATACTTGTTATACCTTTCCTATTGGTCTCTGGTACAATCATGGGAAAGAGAGATTTCCTTAGCTCTTTTTGTGGAATTCATACTGCCATAGGTTGATAGTGATGTATTCCCATCGTCCTATTTCCTCAATGGGTTCAACAATGTCACGGAAGCTTCTAACACCTTTGACAATTTTCATTCAATGCACCCCAAACTTTCAAATCGAGGTGTTTTCTCAACCTCTAATGGATGATTTATGCCTTGTCCATTAACATCAAGTCCTTCTCCTTTGTACCTCATCTTGGTAAGGAGTCTCATGCTTGTCCCTCTAATGGGTATCTCCTCATTTCGAAAAGAAATTATATAATGTGAAGATGGAACTGAAGATAAATCAACATCTTTTACCTCCGTGGTCAATTTGGAAAGAATTGGTGAGGGCTTCTCATCATCTGTCGTAGATGGTTTGCTGTTTGTTTTAGCGCATTCCTCCATCTCCTTCTTGGCATACCCAAGTCCTGTATGTCGGGGTAATTCCACTACTTTGATGGGGTTTATGATGCCCTAGCCATTAATGTCGAGGCCTTTTCCTTCATACCCCATTCTCTTTAACAATTTGGAGTCAATAACTGTGGTATTTTCTTCAAAAGAAGTGAAATCATTATCACGAAAAAAAACGAAGTCGAAGAATTCCTCTTTACCTCACAACAGTTATGCTATAGCTTTTCCAAAGCCTCTTCCTAAGCTTGTAGCTGGCGTGGAAAGCTTTGTTTCTCCTCTTTCTCTTCCCATAGTAGCCTCTTTAATTCATCATTCCCTTCTTTAAGCCTTCATTTAATCTCCTCCTTCGAAGGATGAGAAGACAAGGAAGGAGGTTAATAAGATGCATAAGCATCAGAAGATGTGGATGAAGCATTACTTTCAGATCTTCCTTTCTCCTCCTCTCTTATTTTCTCATACATTCCATACATGATGTCCACCATTCGGGACATCCTCAGGAAGGCTTCATGCATTTCTTTATCATCCTCCATGGTTGCACATTCACTCATTCACATATACAATTTCCTATCAGCAAAATACTGTTTCTCTTCCCAATGCGCTTCAACGTCCTCCATGTCTTCGCTTCATAGTGCACATCCTTTGAAGCTTGTTTCTGGTTAGCGTACTCATGAAACTCGCATCAAACAAGGTCTTCTTTGATACCACTTGATCCAAGATTTTCTTATTATAGATGCATCAGAATTACATGTAACTGAGCTTATTAAAAAACCATGAAAACGTAAGCTTATAAATGAAGAGTAGAAACATAATCATGCTTGAGATCAAGGCACAAACATTTGATTATGGAGTTTATCCAATTCAGACTACGTCTCAGGGACCGTCTCAATAGTGGGGAGGCCTTCATTTATTAAGTGGCATGAAAAGAGAATAACTACAAGTAGATTTTACATAAACACCCTTATACATCCATCCTAGAAGATAGTTGACAAATGGAGAGCCCAGCTCTAGAAACAGAAAACATCTCTAGAATCCTAGAGAAAAATTGTGCAGAAACACCTACTCGAATGCCCAATTTTGATAAAGGGGCTTCCTGCAGCTCTCAGAGCCTTTAGATACTTTAGGCAAGGCCCTGCAATATTCTTCTTAGAAATGTCGCAGTTTCTCTCTCCTTATACTATGCAGATAATCCATATATATTCTAGTTGACAAATTCCTTCGTGAATTGAGCAATTAACAAAATGATTCACATAGAATGTAGGTTGTTTCAGTACACAGAGATTCTCAGTCCCGGAATAGTGCATAGGTACATCCGTGTTAAACATAGTAAAAATACCAAAAAATAGTTCCATGGACTATTTCTTGCTTATCTTCTTAACCACCCATTAATTCCATAAACCGACACTTAAACATAGAGAATCAGGACTTAACTCCTTAAACCGGTGGCTTTAATTGACTCGAAAGTTATATGAACGAAGAACCATAATTCGTTGGCACCGATACACCATATCCCAAATCAAAAATCAGTGGAACCTGCAGATCTTACGGTCTATGCACGCGATGTGTGAGATATGTGATTGCGATATCATAATTGCAATCTTGACCATCGGGGGTTGATTCTGTACTGCCTTCCCTTTGCGATGTGCGATTGCGATCATCGCATCACAAACCTGACTTCCTGGGGACAATTCGTAAACACTTGATCCACCTCTAATCCATGATATGCGATATCACAAATGCAACTTGGATCTTGTTGGGGCCGATTCGTAAACACTTTCCTTTTGTGATTGCGATATAAAATTATCACATTGCAACTTTTCTTGCCTAGGGCCGATTTGAAACCACTAACCTCTGCCTTCTATGATAAGCGAATTGTGGGAGCAATGGTGGCCTTTCATTTAGTTCTTCCCCATTCGCTGGGAGTTCTTCCATGTCATCTTCTCCTGCCACCTTTCCAAGTTAAACATGAACTTTGACTTGCTCTAACTTCTTTATATGAGCTCGGATTCGGTTGTCATTCACATCATTGGAATTAGGATTACAGACACTTTGATATGATGCTAAGTTTTTCCAGATTCTGCAGCTTTGATTTTTGAACCTTTTTAACATGCCACTGGTACATTTTAGAGATCCACCTAGATCACATAGGGGATATGAAAGGCCATTCCTCTTATTATAAATTAAGCCTCATAACTCAAGAAAATGTCTTTTGGAGGCTTAGAATTTGGAGATCTAGCCTTGGCTTCTCTAGCTTACCATTGGAGGAAAGATCATTCTTTAAATAAGCAAGCATTAACTCAATGTTCCACTATTGGAGCTAGTGGCTCACTATTGTAATTGTGTACTTGGATATTTCACCTAATAATCAAAAGCTCATTGAGCCAACACATTTTCATGCATGTATCATGAATATTGTAAGACTGTTATTTAGATGTTTACAGTATATGTTTTGCTCATATGTACTAAAGAAATTCTACTACTTTATTGGATTAGGTACTTATCTTGTTGAATGTGTGTTGTATTTGTTTTAATGTTTGTTGTGTCTATGTGAACTATTTCATTAGATAAGTAATGAATCTTTCTTTTTTGTCATGTGCCTCTCTTAGGATACTACTATTACTTGCCTTCTAGAGACTCACTCTTACTTCCCTTTCGTGAAAGTCTCATTTTACACTACAATTGGTGTTTCACCATGTCAACTTAATTGTTGATTTTAAAGGTTATTTTCATACTATATTATGTTATCCATTACAACTAAGGCAAAGCCTTAGAATTATGGTGGTTTGGATGATACTCTGGATGAGACTCCTACTCAAAATGGTGTGAGGCATAAATAGGACTTCCCATTAGGTGACCCACTTTTTTAACGAATTCAAGCATCGTTAACAATTGGCACTAGAAGGAGGGCCAAATCATAAGTTGTTCCCATTAAGTCGATTTTGAACTTCCTATATTAAATTTCTCATACCCAAATCATACTCTTCGGGTGTTTTTCCAATACAACCAATGGTAAAATTTTAATTCCCAATGAACCTCTTTATAACTTGTCTCTATTAAAATTTGATGGTGACGGTGAAATATCCATAGTTGGGCACATTTGTAAATTTCTCTATTTTTGTGAATTTTATGTAATCGATTGTGAAGATGTTGCTCTTATACATTTCTTCCTCATCCTTGAAGGTCGAGTTAACCGATGGAGTCACACCCTACCACCCACTTCCATTCATTTGTTTGAACACTTCATCAAGGAGCTTCACTTAGCCTTCAATAGGTATGATAATCAGGATGTCCTTTAAAGGATGGATTAACTAAAATGAACCCTCATGAATCAATTGAGGGTTTTTCTAATCGATTCCTTCACCTATGTTATGAGTTTCCTAGGGAAGATACCTATTGGGATTTCTTTAAAGGAAAGTTTGAGTGTTGACTAATATCTCTTTTCATGGTGAATTTGAACCCTCTGATGCTTCTACTTCCCTAGATTTTGTAAATCATGAAGCACCTCTTATTATAGAGGAGGAACATGATATTCCTTTTGTTCCTTGTGCTCCTCTTTTTCCAATACCAATTTTGGTGCCTTTTGGTGATAATGTTAAAGTTGGGAAATTTGCAAATCAAATGGCTTCAAGTATTCAAGTATTCAAAGGATTCAAGTATTTGGGATTCTCATGAGCGATTCACTAGGGAGAAATACCATACCACATGAATTCATATTGGGGGGTATATATTGAGGAAAAAATGACATAATATATAAATCATATAATAGGGGTTAAAGGGTTTTTATATTGGAAGGTATAAAAAATGGAGCTCAAAGTTAGTGAAAAAATATAAATGGGTATTAAAAATGTTAATGAAAAAATGGATACCTACAATATCTAGTGAAAGTAGGGTTTTTTTTCAATTGGAAAAATGTATTGGGTTTGTATTGGTAGGGTGTTAAATAATGTGATTTTTAGAGATATTTTCCAATATGTAGTCAAATTAAGGGTATTGTTTAGTATGCCAAGAACACATGCGATATGTTAGAGGTTCATTGAGTGATACCCCCTGTGGGGATTCTACCTTAAGCCAAATGGTTATAATAAATATGAATAGATGTGGCTACGTGGAGAATTCGAGAAGCATATAGGTTTATGGTGTTACAACTAGCTATCAATGGGAGGAAGGGTGATATTAATAAAATGTGTACTAGAAAATATTCTAGTCTTCTCGATGTCTTTATCTAAGATTCTCAAATCAATTTTGAATAAATTAGGCAAAAGGTTGTTTAGTTTTTTATGGATAAGTAAGAAAAGAAATGAGGGGGTTTACCTTGTCAACTGGGAATTATTATCCAGGCTTGGAGGGGGAGTTTTAAGAACTTGGTTTGGCTTGGTAAGGCCTTATCTCTAAAGCAATTGCGGAGAGGATTGTTTGGTGAAGGTTTATGGAGTCAAGTAATAACAAAAAATTATCTCAGAAACATGTTTGTATTTGATTAGCTTAGAAATGCTATTGTTAAGTCAATCTCTAGGGGCTCTATTATTTGGAAGGCCCTTATGGACTCCTTTCCTTTCCTCTTTAATTAGTTATCCTCGAAAGTTGGGGATGGAAAACAAGTGATTCTTGGTAAGGACCCCATTGTAGGAGGATATAGCTGTTATAAATTATCTCAAGAGTTGTTATCCTAAAATTTAAAGGTTACCTTTTTTATGAACAATGTTAAGAAAATAGATTTCACAAATTTCTTAATTGGTAATGGATGGCTCCTGCTAATTTGGGGTTAGTTAGTTATTTTTTTTAAGAATGGAATATTTTCATAAAGGATTTATATAACAATGATAACAGATTATCTGACACAAATGATTCACTTGTCTAGAGCTGGCATAATTCTTTTGGCAAGGTGAGAGGAAAACTTTCTTATGAAGCCATAACACTCACTGTTGTTGAATAAAAGCTTTTTGGTGGACCAATTCAATTTGGAGACAAAACATTCTAAGCAAGATGAAATATATCACATGGCTTGTTTTAAAAAATAAAATCCTAACCCGAGAAAACCTTTAGAAGAGAGGTTTCTCAGGTCCTAATTTTTCTATGCTTTGCAAGACCCATGAGGAATTGATGGAATATCATTTTGTCTACTACACGATTACATAAGAAATATGGCTTTAAGTATGACAAGTGTTAGGATTTAAAGAGAAAACATATTATATCTCCTTTGAGGATGCTCTTCGTAGTTGGAACAATAAGCTCAACAAAAAAAAATCTCCCTTCCAATCTTTGTGGCTTGGGGAATGTGGTTATTAAGAAATAGGGTTATCTTAAAAAACTTAGGTATTAATATAATTGTTCAAACCTATAGGATTGTGGCACATTTTTGGGAATATAATCTACAGTAGAAAGGAGAAAATCAAAGAAGGATCAATCTCCCTAGATTATCTCAATGCCACCTAGTGGGTTTCTTTGATGGTGTTTCACAAGGGGATAAATGTGGAGGTGACAAAATAATTAAAATGATAGGAACCAAGTCCTTTTAGTTTAGAATTGGTATAGAGAAAGGAACAAATATAAAATCATAATTGATTTATTCTTGGCCTCTTTTTTATCTTGCAAAATTGAAAAACATAAGATGTTTACAATTTTTTGGAGATTCGAAATGTCTACTAGATTGGTTGATAGGAAAAGTACACTTGGAGGTCTTAAACTTAGCTTCTTAGAAAGTTAGAACTTTCAAGTTGAGGATTTTCTTCCAAGAAATCAACGTTCAACACATAAAGAACTAAATACAACAACATACATCTTATCAAAAAGAGAATTATCTTTGGATATAGGATACTTATTTTATGAATAATATGTTGGACATGTTCTTCAAAGTGAACATTTTGTGGTTTTATACTAATATGAGTACTCAACTATTTTCAGCAAAATCTATGTCTTGGGTTAGATTCGCTTGATTGTGGGAATACCTTACTTCGTTGCTTTGAATCATTCAAGTTATTGAAGTTATTTTTGTATTTGTCATCGCTTTAATGTTACTTTCTATTATGAGGCTTTCTATATGGACAATTTCCTGCTAGTTACAATCCTCATTTTTAGATAAATCTATTTTTAACATTCCCTGAAATTGTTGTCTTATGTTTTTGACAAATTTTTGTGATGAATTTACTTCACAATAAAAAATATATGTATGTTTTCTTTTTATTCCCAATAAATAACAAAGAAGCATTAAAAAATGATTGGAGTGTTGTTAATTAAAGGAATTTGAAAAAAAGTTTGAGCACAAAAAATTCCTTGCTATCTAAGATCAAATAGGAATCCATTGAATTGAATAGATATGTGAGGGAAACAAGAAAGAGAACTCGAAAAAAAAGAACTGAATTATAGTGACATTAATTTATTAATCTTAAAATAACAAAAAGATATGTGCATAGTCCATTTTTCTTACTTATGAAAATATGCATATGATCTTTTTTCCTTTTAACAAGAATGCTTTGAGTTACTATTAAAAGGAATGCTCATAATTCAATAGCTATAAACATCAATAAATAGTTGAAGTTAAAAATTATTTCCATACCTTTAACATTTTAATTTTCACATCAAAATTTATTTCAACAAACCAATTTCTCAAAATTTTAACATACTAGGAGGGTTTCCATGTTGGTCTAACCTATAAAGAATAACTTGTTAAGCAATAGTATTTGTAAAATATCCTTTTAACTCTATTATATCGCTCGAAAGTAGATGCTTTTCTTTCGAGAACAAATTTCTGAATAAATTTTAGCAAACCGATAAACAAAGTGCATTTCACCGATATGTATGAAATATATACACAATTTATTTCCTAAAGTATTATCCATATATATAAAAATCTGAAGCTATTTTAATCATGCATTAACTTCTTAACATCATTGGATATTTTTAATCACAAACGGCCAAATCGGAGAAGATTTAGAAAACTCCATTC